>PVIH01006099.1:0-10761 GCA_004025045.1 Sigmodon hispidus | reverse complement strand
TCAAATCCAGTTCTTTCCCCCCAACCTCAAGAGTGAGTCAGGTGTCCCTATAGTTGGACTGGGGTTTGAAGGGTCAGTCCAGGGTGTTTGGGCAAAGCATAGCTTCTTCTCTAACCTTCCCTGTCAGACATTGATGGATATATGAACTGTTGTGGTTAGAAATGTCCCCAACCCTCTACAAACAGTTAGAGACTCCACACCTCATCATACGATAGCAGGATCCTTCAGGGCTTTAATATTTTCCTTTAACCTCAGTCCCTTCAAAGAGAAAATTGTAGAGATTTATTGAGTTTCTGACCAGGATCCAATGGCCTGTTGATATTCTACTCTGTTCCTTATCTCTTTTCTGCTTCTCTGTAATGGAGTAAATAGTTCATTTCTGTTTTTTATTGGAATTCTACTTCTCTTATTTTCTATAATCCTAATCAATGTGTTCAAAGTTGTTTCCAACCTGAAGATTTATTGATATAATTAAATACCTAATACATATGCTACCTTTTCTTTCCTTCTTTCTTTCTTTCTTTCTTTCTTTCTTTCTTTCTTTCTTTCTTTCTTCCTGATGGTGATGGTTTTGAGGTTTTAATCCAGGACCTAGCACATATTGAACTAGCATTCTACACCCAAGCTATAGCCCTAGACCATTTTTTACTTTTTTTTTTCTTTTTAGTTTCTAAGCAAAATCTGTCCTTTTATTTTTCTTGTATTTATCAAGAAAAACAGTAAAATGAATTTTAAATACTGATAAGTTAACAAAAACTATAAAGAAAATAAAAATCATAAGCATGACTTATCAAGGGTGATAATGCAAATAAGTTTGCTACACATAAAATTATTTTGTGTTCAGCTTTCCCTCTGAATTTTTTTTTCTATCCCTGTATATCCTTATTTAAGGTCCCTTCCCCCTCCTACCACATCAGGTCATTCTTTCTTCTCCACAACTCCCCATCCCTTCCCTGGGCAGGCAGCAGACAGTCCCATGGTCCCACCGCTTTTTACTTTTTATTTAAAGACAGGATCATCTTCAGAAGACAAGACTTCTTTTGAATTCTTTATTACGGGCACTTTGAACTTATGAGTTCCTTGCCTCAGTGTCCTGTGTGCCAGACATGAAGATCAGTGACATAAGGCCTAGCTTTAGCTTCTTAAACATAAAATTTTATTTCATTTTTGTTTTGGTTTTTAGTTTTTGATTTATGGGTATTTCAAGACAGGCTTTTTGCATAGCCTTGGCTGTCTTGGAACCCACTCTGTAGAAAAGGCCAGCCTTGAATTCATAGAGATAAACCTGCTTCTGCCTCCTGAGTGCTAGCATTAAAGGCATGTGCCACCACTGCCTGGCGAACATAATTTTTTTCTGTGTGAAGATATAATAGACATTTTATAAGTCCCAGAAATTGCATTATCTAAATAAAGGGCAAAAATTTCTGGAGTATGAAACTATTGTAATTTTATTATTTACATATCATCTTTTTTCAAACTTAAATCATGTACTATAATTTTCTAGATTGATGAATTTTAGATGTAAATATTTAGATGTTGCCAATTTTTCCTTAGAGTAATCTGTATGTTAAAGTATCAGAAAGAAAACCTAAGGAAAGAAGGACAGGGTCATATAGTTTGAGGACAAAGTTCCAACGCTGAACATAAAATGCTCCAGAAAACTAAGGAAATAGAAGAGAACAATCTAGCCATGCAATTGTTGCTGATAAAAGATTGACACTGCAATGGTCTGTTTATCTTTCCATAAAAATACAAAGATTAAACATTGCACTGCAGAGCCAAACTACACTCAGATATTATTGTGATAGCTTGCAAACTAGATCCCTACTCACCTCTATTTTCCAGTTTTTCCCTTCCGTCTCTGTTCTTTATTCACAATAGACAACTTACAACAGCATAGAGAATACTCCTATAGAAAGGAACTTCTCACATACTTCTGTAACTCCTTGTCTCCTGAGGGATAGTCCTTTTTACATGAGAAGATCCTAAGGAAGATAATCAGGTTTGATAAATAAAAAAATCAAAATGTATAATTAAAAGACACAGAATACTTATGCTGAACATTAACAAACTTTTTTCTTCTTAATTTTTATGTTACCCTATGAAGTTCTATTTTTGGGGTGAGGCAGATGTTTTGACAGACACATCTGCACTGAAGGACTTGCTAGGATTCTATCACAGCAGTGTCTCCTGACTAGAACAATTAACAATACTTATCCTTGTGTGAAAAATAGTTCCACAAATCATTAGAATATTTCTTTTCATTTATATGTGAAAATCTCACCAAATGGAGGATTTCTTTCCATAAAACTTTGTATGCAACATACTGAGAATACTGACTTCCATAGAAAGAAACCTAGATACTATGTATTTTATTCTTTTTTTAGACACTCAGACACAAGCAATGGAAGTGTTAAAAGTTTCTGTCCATGATACACTGCTAGGAAAAATGCAGATCAGAAATCAAGAATGCCATCTGCTCACCACTTTCACAGTGCTGCCAGGTTTTAATGGGAAATAGAGGGCTATTTCCTCCCCTGTCTAGATCTTTGTTCTTGTGATTCAACATTCAGAAGAAAGACACTTTATATTCCTAAGGTACAGAACTCATTGACTCCATATTCTACCTTTCCCCACTGAGTATAATGCAGTTTACTTTGCATTCTTGTTTTCTTATAATGAAAATTGATTAGAAATCAAAGAAGCAGTGGTGTTGGGTATTGTGTTTAGAGTAACTCTCTAAAATCTAATCATAATGATTCACATTGTCTAACCCAATAAACATTCTCATTCATATTGTACCACCCCTCCACCTGCTGGAAACTCATCAGAATAAGAATGTGGAAGGAACTGAAATAATCAGTATAATTCCATGATCATAATTAATGCTGATAAGGAAAATGCTAAAACAATGGCATTTGGGGGAAAATTCTATAGAAAAGTAGAAAATAAACTTTGCATTTCAAATGCAGAAATGACTCACTTTGATATCTCTGTGACTTTCTAATCTATAAAGTATACTATCAATTATATTAACTTAATTCTGCATGATTCCCCCAAAGAAACTTAATGGTGACATAGTTCCAACCATAAAATATCCCTGACAGTGAAGATGTCTGCAGTTTCCCTTGATTTTATGGATGGTGTTACATTTTAGATTCTCCTTTATTAACCTTTTTGAAAAGCAATGGTATAAGAAACAACCACCAAAAAGGTTTTATAGTTTTGATTTCACTGAAAAAAAATACTGAGGAATGAGATATTCTTATAGTAAGTGAAGGATCATTGGGTAATGATTTTAGTGGAATTATTTTCCCCTTAAAGCTTGCATGTAATTCAGCTGCATTGGGAGGTAGATTGTGTTTAGAGTCAATGCTTGGGACTGTGATTAGGATTATACTGAATCATCAGACTAGAGTTTCTAAGTTAAATATTGGTGAGCTCTCAAGAAAAAGTTAAAGAAATACAAAGATCTACAAAAGCCCTCCGTGTCCTTTGCCATATAGCTTTACCAGGCTGCTGTGGGAATCTAGCAGTAAGAAGCCTACTATTATATATTACATTTGCCTTTAGACCAAAAACATGAACCAAAACAAGCCCTTTTATTTTGTAACGTATTCTGATTGTGGTGTTGTGTTATTAGAGAACAGTAACAACAACAAAACAAGGCAGTGCAAGGTGATGACTGTAGTCATTCTCTAACTACAGCTTTCTTTGTTGAAGTGCAAAGAAAGCAAGAGACTATACAAAGCAAACTCCCCAGGAGCTAAATGCAAATGTGTTAAAAATTAAACAAAAATCACATGTCAAGCTAGAAAAATACTTGTGGTTTTTTTTTTTTTTATGAAAAGGACAATCATTCCCTTTTGTGCACACAGTCAGACTTTAGAATTTGTATGTATTACATCTATGGCTTCAGCTAAATCCTGATTAAAAATAGTGAAATTGGATAAAAAGACAACATCTCTGTTGAATAAGTAAAAGCAAATTTCTTATTTTTCTAACTAATGCAGCATAAAAACTAATGATGTAGGTTTCATTACACATTGTAAGTAAACCAGAGAAAAGTTCAAACCTACAAGAGGATGTGTATAGATGACATGCAAATACTTCAGCACCCTATGTGAGGTAGTACAGTAGTAGCTTTAGAAATCTACAGAGTCAAAATCCTCTGCTGAGGGATGACTATGTGTGCAGGTGTATGTTTGTGAGCATGGGTATGTATAGTACACTCATGAGAGAAGCTGTGCCAGGTTGAAATAAGATTGATGAGAAAATCAAGTGGCTTCGTCTGTGAAACAGTGCTCTCCTGTAGATGCTGCTGCTTGCTCTTTAGTATCATTTTGTACAAGTCTGAATGTCACATGTTTATTTTAAGGACTATGAAATTTAGTCTACACATGTCACTTTATATGAGTTCTTGATGTATGTGTCATATTCCAAAGTTAACATGACAGAAACATTTATATCTAGACATAATATTAAAGTTGCAAAGTACAGTGCGTTCAGATAACAGTCCCCTAATGCTGTCTTTTTTGAGGACTCATTGTCTTCTGATGTGAGTTCTCAGTCGACTCTATTCCATACTCAGTTCCAGGCCTCTCTTGTCTCTACTGCCCAAGATTCTACTATTTTTCTCCTTGATAGCAACAAACTTTTGCTTCTTCAAATTAGCAAAAATGTATGGTATTTGTCCTTCTATGGATTGGTTTATTTTACTTAATGTCTCCCAGTCCAGTCCATGTTGTTGCAAAAACCAGAATATCATCTTTCATAGCCAAAAAAATTCAAATTTATTTATCTTCCCATAAAGCCGAGCTGAGCTGCTGTTATGCTGCAGTAAATGTGGGAGTGCCAACATTCTTTCATCTATGCTCACCCAGTGGGAGAGCTGGCTGACAAGGTGCTTATAATTTCAGCTTTGGAAGAACTTCTCACCATTTCACAATTTTTCTATAGTGACTAAATTATTTTCAATACCACTACTTACCAGAATTTCCCTTTCTTCACACTTTTGCCAGTCTTTATTGCCTTTTTCTTAACAAAATTAATTCAGACTGTTTTTTAATTTGCATTTCTTGGATATAATAAACTGAGCATTTTAACACACCCATAATTAACTATAGGTCTGTCTTTCAGAAATATCTATCCAGATTATTTATTAATTTGTAATTGAATTTTTTCTATTTTGCTGTTGAATTTCTTATATATTTTGAATATTAATCCCTGTCAAACTAGCACTTTATAGATTTTGTGGATAAAAAAATGTATATATATGATTATATATATATATTTACCCTGTTAAATTTAACATCCCATCATGACAATAAACAACAAACCCAAAAGTATATTTGAAATAAATGTTTAGAAAATAATAGATAAAGTTGTGCTTCTTTTTGTGATAGAAATTATTAGAAACTTAGGTATAAAAGAACCTACTTTAAGTCTCAAAAGCATATATATTCAGACTCATGTTGCCAATATCTCACTGAAACACAAAAAAGAACAAGTTTCCTCTAAAATCTAGAACAAGAACAGCCCTCTTTATTCAAAACATTGGGATGAAGCAAAGGCATTCAGGCAAGAAAAAGAAGCATAAGACACTTAAATCCAAAAGCAAGTCAGATTGTTCCTGTTCTCAGATGATTTGAGATAAGTCTATCTACTTATCCACCTATCTACCTATCTATCTATCTATCTATCTATCTATCTATCTATCTATCTACCTACCTACCTATCTACTACAAGCTACAAAGAGCAATTAAAGTCTAGGAGTAAAATTTAGTGATGGACACAAAATCTGTAACCCTCACCAAATACTTGATTGCTGAACAGATAAATCAAAGGAACAATGTCATTCGCTATAATAATAGTCATGTGTAGAAATAAAACCTTAGCCAGGAAAGATATTTAAAACAAAAATTACTGAAAAGATATCTACATTGATGTTTGGCTTGAACTAATATTGTAAAACCTCCCAAGCTTCCAAAAGTCACCCATGGATTCAGTACAACCACTTTCCAAATGCTAATGATATTCTTTATAGAGACAGAAAAATAATAAAATTCATAAGGGGCAACAAAAGATTTTCAGTAATCAAACAATCCTGGACACAAATAGAGAAGTGGAATTAGTGTAATATTCTAACTTTAAACTTTCTTCAAAACTGCAGTAATGAAGAAGCTCCACACTTGGTCATACACACACACACACACACACACACACACACACACACACACACACACACACAAATATGATAAACAACCCTGAAATTACTCATGCATATGTAAATAATTAATGTCCAAAAAGTCACCGAGGTAATGTGTTAGAAAATAAATGACCTCTTCAGAAAGTGGTACTTTAAAATGTTGATATGTAAATATAGAAGAATAAATCTAGATGACTGCTTTTAGTGGATACAAAATAAAATCAATATTTAACAAAGATGCACATGCAATACTTGCAACTATAAAATTGACAGAAAAATAAATCATGTTATTTAAAATTTCTATAAGTGTTTATTTTTTGTAAGCAGGAGAAAGCAAAAATGATAAAAGCATTTATATAAAACTATGAAGCTTCTACACAGCAAGGAAACAGGTGAAAAAGTGAAGATGTCTAAAACCTGCAACAAGGGAGCATATGGAATTTGAATTTAACTTGGTAGATCTCAGCACTAATGGAAAGTTCCAGATATCTGAAAGCACATATTACTGAAGGAATCACTTAATAATGTAAGAGAGGCCTTAACCCTACACAAAAACTACAGGCCACCAGAAATATTGAGAACAAAAGAAATCATATTGTCCAGGCAAGAGCACAACAATTTGTTCTCCAGTACCAAATTAACATCCCTGAAGGCATACATACAAGTAACATTATACAAAATAAGCAGGTAATATTTAGGAACACATGTGTATAATCATATACATGTATGCATGTAATCATAATTAATGAATAAAGAGGATTTGAAAGAAAATAATATTGGCAGGTTTAGAGGGTGGGGATGGAAGAAAAAACAATGTGATTACATTATAATATCAAAAATAAAAGAATTAATTAAAAAATACAAAATAAATAAATAAAAATGTAGTAGAGAAAAATTAAATCTTTGATTCTAAAACTGAAGTGGAATTGGGGAATTGGCTTGAGAATCTCAACCATACCATGTATTTTGGACAGAAATAGTTTTTTATATTTTTACTTAACCTCCAATAGCTTGCTCTCTAGAAGATAAACAGGCAGTTTAGAGTGTGTCCTGTTGTTATTGTTGGTCTCTGTTTCAGGAATATATTATACAAATTATGAGACTGAGTAACTTGAGGCTAAGTTATGATATCGCTGACTTTGCACATGTGGTTGATCTCATTACTGCCCCAGGTCTCCCCAGTTGTGTTCCAGTTCTGTTAGTTAGCTATTTCCTTTCCTGGATGCTTTGAGGCTCAGGGGCCAAATCACACTGATAGCTCTCTTGACTTCCTATCAAGTTTGAGTCAGGGACTTAGGGTCATGTATAGGGCCTTGGGGCCAGGTGTATTGGTTTCTATCTTCCTCCCTAGAAGATTATCTGAGGCTGGCTGAACTTTTGACTCAAAATTACTGGTTTCAATTTTGGTCAAACATCAAATCCACTGAATTATTTGGAAAGCTCATGACAATACAGTATGAATTCTATAAAGTCTCAACTTGGTCCCAGAGCTCTTTTCTGCTGCATTTGGCTTCCAGGTAAAGTCAGTACTGTCAATCTGCAGAATGTGTTTTGACTTGCAAGACCTTATATGATTGCATCCTTTTGATTTTCACTTTTTGTCATTTCTTTTCTCTTCCAAGGGTTGTGACATTAAAATTGGTAATCATGGATTCTCTTGTACTTTCTTGTATCATACACATGAATTTTGAACTATTTCTTTTGAAAGGGAACTCCACTTTCTCCAAGGACTTGATTTGTACACTCTAATGTGGGTTGCACATAGTAGGGATTTAATAAATAGTCATGATTTAATTTCTCCATTTCATAATTTGATGTTGGATATGAATTTTTTTTCTGAATTCTGCTGTACAGTGTGCTCATGGAACAGTAAGTCAGTGTACATTTATACACATATATGCATAATTATTTGAAAGATCAAGTGACTTAGTTTATAAGAGTGAAAAGATTAGCATAGACTTTAGAACTAAAACTAAGTGTCTCCTCTTTTTTCTTATGACATTCATTATAATAGCACAGAAAACTGATATGGGGTGAAGGAGGCAGTTGTATAATTGAATTGCTTAATTTAGAAAGAACCTGACATTTTCTCTAGGCATAGGAAACAAACAGCAGCAAGTCACACCAGTTGGCATCAGACCAGCAATTTGGGAAACAATATGACATTCCAGAAAGTAGTCATTATAAAACTTCTGTACAATACTCAAAAATAGCTGAACTACAGCATATGTGATCCAAGGGAAGTCCTTTTCTTTCAAAGTATATGTTTAATTAATGTTAACACTTACAGAATTTGAAAATGCTAAACTTTTGAGAAAGCATATGCATGTACTCAGTTAGCTTAGGTATTCAGATCAGAACAATCTACTGTCACCATTGACTTGGGAATGAGCAGAATTTACTTAGAATTCCTCACTAGAACTTAATTATATATGCATCATCTGAATGTGAGTTGCATTTCATGTGGTTTTTCATGAGTTCAAATCTCATCTTTTTCACAGAGGTACTGATTATAGGCAACCACACTTTTTTTCAGGAAGTATTTTTAAATGTCACATATTGTAAGACACCTTTAACAATAAAGTGTAGGCAAAAACTGAGACATTTTATCAACACATAATATGCATGAGATGTTACACGATTATTACAAGGAAATTATAGCAAAAATAACACAAAGAAACTTTTATGCTGATTTACATCTTGATTGTTACTGAATTCTGGTTCTTGATGTGTTTCTCACAGAGAAGAGGCAATGAGAAACGATCACAGAATGAGAGGCATTTTGCTGCTACCTTCAGGTTTTTTTTTCACTCAATTTTTCTTACTATACTTACTTTTTATATTTCTTTCAACAAGCCAGTTTTGTTTAAATCAGGACCATCCCAAAAATTCTGTTAGTCATTTATGATCTGAGAAAAACTCAAAAGCCTAGTTTGTGACCCATGACTTTCTTGGATATAAGTAGCTACAATCCCTGTCAAAGAAGTCTTTCTTTATAGCAAATAGAAACAATCATAGGAAACCAAGACGACTAGACATTATACAGAGAATGACAAGTTGTGAAGATCATAGTTCCAACAGATGCATATACATGATAGCTCCTGCTTCTATGGCTCAGGGAGCTTACTTATGAGAGTTCAGATGGATTTTAAGAACCAATAATTCAAGAAGTCTTCTAGAAATGTTGTATAACTAAGATCAATAGACATGCTAATGTGGAAGAGGGTACATTTCATCAGGTTCCACTCCTAGAGAAGGACTACAGAAAGACTAAAATTAATGAGAGAATTATGTTCTTCTAGAGATGAGCCCCCTTATAGATTGTCTAAGGCAGAATGGTCAGCCTGAAACCATATACACAGAAACAACAAAAATGAACTCAGCATAAAGACACATATATAGTCATATATGTTTATAACAATTTATATTTTCATATGCATACATGTATATACATATACATATATATGTAACAATACTAGTGAAAAGAGAAAATGTTTATTAAGTTGATAGTTGGGGGACATGAGAAGCCTTCAAGGAAAGGTAGTTTGGAGGGATGGGAGGAAAGAGGGAGAAGAGGAAAGGTGTTATAAATATATTTCAATTAAAAACATATTTTAAAAAGATCCATGAGACCCATAGCTTCTGGTTCCACTCCCGGGACCAAGTTCTGTCTGCAGAGTCCCAGGGCACTCTGGAGCAGGGGCAGATAAACTCTGCCTGTCACCATACCCACA
Organism: Sigmodon hispidus; assembly: GCA_004025045.1. Taxonomy (NCBI): domain Eukaryota; kingdom Metazoa; phylum Chordata; class Mammalia; order Rodentia; family Cricetidae; genus Sigmodon; species Sigmodon hispidus. Next base: position 819 of record PVIH01006099.1, on the reverse strand, counting down.
GCTCCTGCTGAGGAAATTTGCATGGCTACCCACTGCCACCTCGAACTGAGCAAACCAGCAACTACAGGGTTCTCTGAAGGACAGACTCAGACCCAGACCAGAGAGGTGACAGGAGGCACACAAACCCGAGTGCCACAACTGACCAGGAGCCATCTAATCGTGAACCACTGAAGCCATGGGCAAACGTCATTGCAAAAAATTACATAATAATACAAAAGGACAACATGGTAACTCCAGAAGAGAGTGGCGATCTTACAAATACAAGACCTGAACTGAGCAATGAAGAGGAAACAGAAGGAAGCAACACCAAAAATTCCTTTTTGATGATCATCGAAGTTCTAAAAGAAGATATGAAAAAAAGCCTTAAAGAAATAGAAGAAAATACAAACAAAAAATTGGAAGAGATGAACAAATCTATGACAGAAAAATGCCAGGAACTAAAAGCTCAAATAGAAGCAATAAAAAAGACACAAAATGAGGCAAAGATGGAAATAGAAAACCTGAAGAAAAAAGCTGGAACCACAGATACAAGCATAACAAACAGAGTTCAAGAGATGGAAGAGAGAATCTCTGAAGTGGAAGACTCAGTAGCTCAAATAGATATATCAGTCAAAGAAAACAGTAAAACTAAAAAAGCCATAACTCAAAATGTTCAGGAAATCTGGGACACCATGAAAAGACCTAATTTGAGAATAATAGGAATAGAAGAAAGAGAAGAATACCAGCTCAAAGGCACAGATAATGTTTTCAATAAAATCATAGAAGAAAACTTTCCTAACCTGAAGAAGGAAATGCCTATAAAGATACAAGAAGCTTACA
>PVIH01006098.1:0-115318 GCA_004025045.1 Sigmodon hispidus | reverse complement strand
CTTTTATCTTAGCCAATCTAACAGGTGTTAGGTGGTATCTCAAAGTTGTTTTGATTTGCATTTCTCTGATGGCTAAAGATGAAGAGCACTTTTTCAGGTGCCTTTCAGCCATTTGTAGTTCCTTTGCTGAGAATTCCCTTTTTAGATCTGAACCCCATTTTTTGATAGGGTTATTCAAGGTTTTGGGATCTAAATTCTTGAGCTCTTTATATACCTTAGAGATCAGTCCTCTATCACTTGTAGGGTTGGTGAAAATCTTTTCCCATTCTGTAGGCTGGCGTTTTGTCCTATTGTTGTATACAGTTTGCCAACATTTTGTTGAGAATTTTAGCATCAATATTCATGAGGGAAATTGGTCTGTAATTCTGTTTCTTTGGAATAGGTTTTCCTTTAAAATGTGGTCACATTCAGCAATTAGGCTATCTTGTGTTAGGCTGCTGTGGTAGTCTGAATGTAATTGGCCTCCCTTGAACTTACAGGAAGTTGCACTCTTAGGAGGGGTGACTTTTTTGGAGTGGTCTTATAGGAGGAAGTGTGGCATTGTGGGGGTGGGCTTTGAGGTTTCTTATGCTCAGGATACAGCTCAGTTAATTTTTTGTTGATGTATCTAGAAAATAAATTGTGCATTTATTTTAGGTTTTCAAATTTGTTGTATATCTGTTTGTGTTAATCCCTGATGATCATTTTTGGTTCAATGATATCAATCATAATATCTCTTTTTCACTTGGGGTTTAATCTGTTTGAATCTTTTTGGTAAACTAGTAAATGGCTTGTTGATTTTCTTTATACTTTCAAAAATATTTTGTTTCATTATTATTTTGTAACTTTTTAGTATTTCATTTTTTTCTGTTTCTCTTTGCTGTTTCTGCCCTTCTACTAATTTTAACTTTGTTTGTTCTTGAATTTTTAGTTCCTTAAGTTGTAGCCTTAGCTTCTCATTTGTAGTCTCCCCCCATCATTTTTATAAACTTGCCTCTTAATACTACTTTTACTGTATCCTATAGGATTTTGTATATTGTGTTTAAGTTTTCATTTGTTTCTAGACATTTTAAATATCTCTTGTGATTTCCCTTTGGTAAATTAAAACAATGTATTTTTAAAGTTTGTTGATTCTAGTTTAATTTGATTTTTTGTAAAAGAAAATTCTATTTTGGAAAAATTTGTTGACAAATATTTTGTGCTCTAAATATTTATTTTGGAAAATGCTGTCATCCAGTGATGAGAAAAATGTGGATTCTGCTGCAGCTGGACCAAGTGTTCTATAATATCCTGGTTGATTTATTTAGTATACAGTATTGTTTAGGTCTGAATTTTTTCATCTGGATGATCTATACATTGATGAAAGCCTGTGCTGAAGTTCCCTGAAAGCATAGATTATTAATATTTGTACCAACAAGTATAATGAGACATTGTATAACATGTGAGTATGAATAAAATGAATAAGAAGAGGTTACAGTGTGATGCAATCCACTGAGAATTTAATTTAAGGGACTCCTGACTGTGGGTAGATCTTGTCCCTGAAAAGTGCTTTTGTTTTTTCTTGAGATGAGGTCTCACTATGTTGTTCAGGCTGGCTTCAGACATATGGCTTTAAGTGATATGTTTTTCTGGACCTCTCAAGTAGCTGGGAACTACAGGCACCGTCCACCATGCCAGCTTCCCCAATAGTTTCTGATAAAAGCATAGTTTGGTAAACATGCAAAGCAAGTGAACCTTTTATGTTTTAGCTCAGCTGAAAAATAAAGCATGAAAGAGGGAGGACAAAGAAACCATCCAGCACTTAAAATTCTTCTCAATAATCACAGACTTTAATTCTTGGCCATCTTGCTTCATAGTTGTCTTTGTGGCTAATAAATGTCTCTTAAGATGTAAAACACCACAGAACCAAAGAAAATGCCCCATAACCCTTTGTCCTCAACAATCATTTTAAAATTATTTTCTTTGTTATGCAAGTTAAGTCTAATTTTGTAAGAAAGCACAGCTCACTTCTGGGCATCCTATACCATGCAGGGTTTTTATTTTATTTTTTATTTTTGTCTGTAATTCTGAAGAAAGAGCAGAAAAGGGTAAAATAGCAAAGTTGTATTTTTTAATACTGACCCAAGAAGACTTTAATCTCTGTGGCTTTCAGTGCTTCAAGTGTGGGCGTTTATCATGATGTTAATATAAAAATCTAACTTATGCCATAGTTGCTAAGATTCCCTAGGTTTTGTCAGCTGGAAGCTTTAAAAAGTTCCCTCCCCTTTCTGTTTTGTTTTAACTGGAAGTGGCTTGTATAATCTGGTTTTGCTCCTTGAGAACTTTCTTCTTCACATTGTGACCAACAAAGGGGACAGTTTCCTTGAGAAACTAGGAAATTCCATGAGGTGTTTTCCTGCCACCTCCTTCATGTCCTCCATTGAGTGGGAGCTGTCTGGTAAGCAAACACAGACAGTTCTCGTGTAAACCAGCCAGAGGTTTCCCTGTGCAGTGGAGGATGGGAAACACCGCAGAAGGAGATTTTAATCATGGGGTTGACTCTTTCTGATCTGGGTATGTGGCTTGATCTGCAACCAGCCAATCTTGACCCAGGGAGTAGGTGGAGTGGAAAGTCTGATTACAGCCTCCAGGCCCGGGTCACCACTCCTGCTGCTCCTTCCAAGGTTGCCAACTCCAGTTAATTGAACAACACTAAAACTAAGCCATTAAAAGTACATAACTCATAAGTCGTTACCTTGAAAATATTCATGTATTTAGATTTACTGGAAAGCATTATCTCTACCCTGTGTGCTCCTTGTGTGAAGATGAGTATAGTGGACCTGATCCTGGGGTAACGGAGGGCAGGTGGGAACACTACAGAGAGAAAGCATAAAGTCACTAGGGTGTCGTAGAATGGTGATCTGCCTAAAAAGTATATTAGTAAAGTAAAGAAGACATGGAGCACTTTAGTAGCTGTGGTCAGGGAAAGCCTCAGGGAGGACGTGATACATAAACTGTGATGGACACTTTATAAGTAGCACACAGGAAAAGAATCTTGATAGTATTTCTTAAGTCTTAGGGCAGTAGAACAAAATAAAAACCAAACTAAACCAACCAAACCAAACAAAAACACCCCCCAGAATTAGATCTCCTGTGTTAAGATAGTGAACTACAGCCTTCTATGAATAAGAGGAATAAGATGAAAAAAGACTGGACAGGCATATGTGACCCACATTGGCATGCTTCAATGTGTGTGTGTCTAGAGTATGGTATGCCTAATGTCCCCCTTTGCTTCATCTGTTGGGAGTTTCCAAAAGGATTTTGATTGTCATCAGAGCAACAGATAGGCTATATCTTCCAAATGTAATTTTTCTGATGTTTGAGCATCAAACTACATGACTGTGCTGCATTCTTCCTTGTACATAGGGTTAGGACAGAAATTTTCCACAATCTCTTTCCTTGAGTAATTCTGGGATAAGTTTGGTCAAAGGACAAGATGGAGGTGATCTGAAAACAGAAGTGAAGTGACACCATGGCATTGAGGTTGCTGTGCTTAGATATGGGACAAAGAAGCATTAGTGTCTCATGCCTCCTTACTCTATGCTGCAACCCACCTTTCCATTTTGGCTACAACAGGTATTGGTCAAGAGTGGCCTGAGTCTCATTAACAAAGACCTGTGTGGATCAGGGCAGTAGCTAACAAAGGCACCAACTTATCAGATACCTTCATGAGCCTGCTTTGTGATCCAGATTATTGCCTGGACATGTTAGATTTTCAATTTCTCTACAAGATCCCACCTGCTACTCACTTTATTCCTAGGAAGCTGGACACACACACACACACACACACACACACACACACACACACACACCCATCCACTGGTTTGGGTTTAATAACTATCTCTGGTCTAAACATTCTAGCCTATGGTAAGTCCTTCTGGCTGGCAAAGCTCCCACATTCTCCTAAGTTTCTTTCAAGATCCTGATGCAGAGGGTTTTCGGGAAGGGAAATGGAATCTGAATTTTATCACCTACTATTTTGCCTAAAGTTGGTTGTCAACTTGGCTACATTTGAAATCACCTAAAACACAAGCTGCTGGGTGTTCCTGAGTGATTGTCTTGATAGATTACTTGAAATAGGAAGCTTTACCCTAAATGGGGGCATTACCTTCTGCTGGCAGCCATGATAAAAAGACATAGAAGAAGGAGAAGGAGAAGGAGAAGGAGAAGGAGAAGGAGAAGGAGAAGGAGAAGAAGAAGAAGAAGAAGAAGAAGAAGAAGAAGAAGAAGAAGAAGAAGAAGAAGAAGAAGAAGAAGGAACCTTTGCTTTTAGCCCACTTGCCTTCACTCTTGCTGGCAAAGTCACCTGTCTTTTTGCATGGCACTCCATTGCTGATATTAGAACCAACTTCCTAGAGATTCTCATTTAGAGTGAAAACTTGAACCTTTCCAGGAATCCTTCAGGCCTTTTGCACAGACTGGGACAACTGAGATAACCTGTTGCATGAACTGATCAACTGTCAGATTCTCTACCTCTCCTGTCTGAGACAGCCATTGCCAAAGTATCCAGACCACATTATGTAAGCCAACCTAAACTCACTCTCTCTCTCTCTCTCTCTCTCTCTCTCTCTCTCTCTCTCTCTCCCACTATACTCCCCTCCTTTTCTCTCTCTCTCTCCTTCTTCTCTCCCTGTCTTTCCCCGCTCTATTCTTTTGGAGAACCCTGATATACCAGGCTTTTTATCTTTTCCCCACCAGATTATTCCACCACAATGTACTTGTGTGTTCTAGATCACCCGAAGGCCCTTACCTCATTTTCCTCATTGCTCACAAGGGTGCTCTGAAACATCATCTTGTTCTTGTGTCAGTATTGAGCTATATTTACTTCTTGTCAGCTCCTTTTCATGATAAATTTATTTTATTATCATCATTATTGTTTTTGTTATTGTTTAGGTATACTGACACATGCTTACTAGGTAGCCTTGCCTTTGTGATTTGAATATCACCTCCATAACCTTAGAGCATTGTTGATATAGGAAGCTGATACATGACCAAGAAAAGACAAGAAAGACAATGAAGAAGGAATGAAGGGCAGTTATAGGGTAAGTTCCACTTTAGGGTGGGCCCACAAAAGAAAGAGGGAGGGAAAGAAGGCAACCTTGGGGCTTAGCCACTTGCCTGAGGTCAGCATCAGCTGCAGAAGGACTCAGCTGCGTTCTCCATCTGCAATCCAAGAAATGTGCCTTCATCTGTGTAGGAAGAAAGAATTTTCAGCTGCCTCTACTCCTTGCCAATCTCAGAAGATAGAGCTCTCTGGGTATCCAGTTGGGACTGGTGTTGCCTACATCAGATCAGCCTCCCCTAGGACATTTACAGTCTCTGTAGCAAGCAGATACAAGGTCACCTTCTGCTACTCATCTTAGACAAGTAGTAAAGCTGACATTATTGCACTACCTATATGACTAGGGTGTTGGGAGGGTTTCAAGGGGATGATAGAGCACAAGCACAATGCCTTCTATATATCAGGTTGTGCACATTTAGCACATTCATCTATAACCCCTCTAATTCTGCTGAGACTACCTCTTAAGCTGCCTGGATGCACACATTTGAAACCTATTTCATGTGCTCCTTGGATGCTCAGCTAGCTTCCTGCTTGGGGACATCTGGATGTTCTTCTTGTCTCTTTCATATGAACTAGAACTGGTAGAAAGTGGGCTGTGACTTAGAAGAGTTTCTAGGCAAGAAAAAAAAAACAGGGTCAGTGGTATGAGGGAGTCTGTTTGGCTATATGAGTCATTCACACAGATCAGACCTTCCCAGGGGTGACTTAGAAATGATTACTAATATCTGAACATAAGCATTCTTCTCTGAAGATTGTGGCCTTGTAAAGAAGCTCAGTGATAGAGTATTTGTTAAAGGCCCTGTGTTTGATCCCACTTCTTTAAAACCCAAACCAAGTAACCTCTATAAACAGTCATCACAGGGTTTTCAGACTGACACTGTGCCCTCTGAGCAGGCACTCCTTTTCTCCATACCCCTGTTGATGGTAAAATAAGGTTGGCACATTCTTGGAAGACACAGGAGTCCACCCTATGCAAGTTTCTGAGTATTGTTCCTATCTGGGAACCTGAGAGAAAGAGCCATGATCACAAGAATCAGAATCCTAATTCTGATATAAGATAGCAGGTATCTGACAAAGCCCAAGTAGCCTCTAGGAGTGGACAGCTAGCAGAAACAGTGCTTACTATAGCCCATAACTGTCCTTCTTTGTCTTTTCTTTCATATCCACTTTCGGTCCCTGATATATTGTCCAGCTTAAGTCTACAGAAGCACCATCCCTCTACATGCACAGCAGTGAACATCCTCCTGCAGGCTTTGGGGACAGCTCCAAGCCTCCTTAGTGTTGAGCTCCATCTTTTCTCATGAAGATTCTCGTTTGCCTACTCATGTCTGTACAGATTTCCCACCTTGCATATGTAGCTGTTTCTTCTAGGGGCCAAGTTGGTTTCTGAGAACCCATCAGAGCAGCAACTACTAACAGTGGCCAGGCTGTTGTTGTGGGCTGGGGCTCCCATGTAGAAAACAGATGTTGTTCTCTGCACACTTTCTTTTGTGAGTAGGATCTAGGACAGTGAAGCTTTGAAAATCTTTGGCTTCTGTTTATACTGAGGCATCTATGGAGATGCCAAATTGTATCATAGCATCATGTATTAACTATACAGCTACAAGAGTAGCCACCTGTCAAGCTGAATCCCAACATGACATACACTGAGGTCCAATCTTATATCTTATTCCACAGATCACAATCAAGTTTGTTGTAGCCCTAAATATATAATTAAGCCTTAACCCAAGAACTTTGCCCCTTTCTAGAAACGAGGTAGGTCTTTTCTTGACATAAGACCTTGCATTGGTTTGGATATGTCTAGAGTGCTTACCTATATTCCCAAATGAGTTCTAGTTTTGGAAATTGAGATGGAGCCAGCACTGTGTAGCTTTAGAGAACTACAGACCCCAGCTATGCCTGGGGAATCAGGACCTACATCTTCTTAGCATCTTTTGTTCTCCCAGCAGATGCAGACTAAGCTGGGTGCATTCTGATGGGCTTCTACAGTCTACTGCAGTCTCTGAGGCAGCATAGTCTGAATGTCTCAAACAGCAGTGACTCCATGTGAATGAGAGATAGGACTGTCATCTCTCCTCATTCCTCAGAGCTCCGGAGCTCCCATCTCTTCTGGAGATCACAAGAGTGACCTCACCTGCTCATGCTTAGCCGCTATGAGGGTAAGTTCCCAAATCAGGCACTTTATATCCCAAATTCACTGTGGCCACATTTGAATACCCAGTGCTTTCAGAGACAACCAGAGAGAGTCTTTTTAAAAGGCAACCTAAGTTTTGTCATGAATCAGAGAAGAGATCTTGCTTTTTAGTGAACCACCAGAAACTTGATGGTATAATGTAATCACTTTACCATGCTTATGAATTCATGGATCAGGAATAAGACAGGGCCCAGGGCAGGCTCTTTGCTCTTTATCATGACAGATCTCTGCTAGGAAGACAGGAATGAATGACTGGAAAATCCCTTCCCAGATGGTGTCCTCCTGCACTGTATGCGATCTGGGCCACCAGGATGGCTATAGTGAGGCTCACCTGGGACCAGAGTACTCATGTAGTGTTATGATTTGAATCTGAAATGTCTTCCACAGGCTCATATTTTATCTGTATTATTTTGGGACACTATGGGGCCTTAGGAGGAGCAGAATAGCTGGCAAAAGTAGGTTAGTAGGAACAGGCTTTTGAAAGTTAAAAGCCTGGTCCCTGTTTTCTGATCTGCCATAATGATTTGAACAGCCAGTATCACATGCTTTCACCGTTGTCTGTGCAACATGAGCCCAAAGAAACCTTCATTTCCTTGTTTCTTTTGGGTATTGTGGTCACAACAATACAAAATTAACCACTATATGTGGCTCCTGCATGTAGCTCAGGCTTCTCAGGGCCTGTCAGCTTGGCCGTGAGTGAGAATGTCCAGGGAGGACAATCTAGAACAGTCAGTACAAGAGAACTGCATTGACTTTTCTGCTATAGCAACAAACATCTTTTGAAGCAAAAGAAAGGACATAGACCTAACTGAGATGCCCAGGTAACCTACATTGTAGGAAAGCATTGATGAAACAAATATTTTCATGACATCTTTGGAAACTATAACTCCCAGGCATTCTGGATCTATCAGTTCTTTTTGACCTCTAGACTATAGGGTTCAATCCAGCCTAAGAGAGTCCAGAGAGTAGTATGGCCAGGGTGATTTCTTGTTTTCTGTTCTGTGTTAGTTTTAATGAGATGACTTCCATAGTCTTGAGTATTTAAAAGCTCGGTCCCAGTTGATGACACTCTTTTGTGGGCCTTACTGGAAGAAATATGTCACTGGGGAGTGGGCTTTGAAGTTTCAAAACCCCACACCCTTTGGAGTTCACTTTTTGCTTTGTGCTTTAGGGTCACAAACTCTCAGCTTGTGTTTCTACCACCACATTTTGAAGCGACCACCATAGACTCTAATCCTCTGGAACTGTAAGTCCAAATAAATTCTTTCTTCTGTAAATTGCCTTGGTCATGATATTTTGTCCCAGCTTTAAAAAAGTAACTGATATATATTCCAGTCTTTCTTTCTCTCACACAGATATAAGGTTTACAGACACACTGTATCACCTTTGAGCACACAGAGACTGATAAGATCTAAAAAATTTAAAGACTAGTATGATAGCTAATCTTGATTATCAACTTGACAGGATCTAGGTTCACCTTCAAGATAGGTCTCTGGTTTTATTTAGATTAGGTGCTAATCTCTGGGCATGCCTGTGAGGGATTAACTTGATGAGGTAAATTGAAGTGGAAAAATCTGTCTTTTAAGTGGACAGCATCATTCCTTGGGATTGGCTTCTGGACTGCATAAAAGAAGGCAGCTAGGCTGAGCACCTGGAATAATAGTTTTCCAACCCCTAACTATGGATAAAACATGACCAGCTTTTGCCACCAAAACTGCCCCACCATGATAACTGTCTGAGAAGTGTGAGCCAAACCCAACTCCTGCATTTGGAGATTTGCTGAGTGAGGCTTGTGAAGAAATGGAGGCTCAGCCTTTAGGTGATATTGCAGAGCTGTGCCTTATTTAATAGCTCACAGCAGTCCCAGTCAGAACTTGGATGCAGAATGGATGCCTGAGGTCCACCTAAATTCCAATGAGAAGCTCTAGGGCATTACAAGAGTTGACAAACCAGAGCTTGGAAGTGGTTGAGGACTTTGGCTTTGTGAAGAGACAAAGAGGCATTGTATGCAGAGCCAAAGTTGGTATTTGTCTTAGAGAAATGCCATTTTCAAGGATGTCATAAGCATCTAATTCTCTAGATCAACCCAACTGCCCTCTACCCCTGTGTTGTGGCTCCAAGAGGCTGATCAGTTTGAGTTACACTAGTAGTCTGCCTTTCTCCTGGGATCATAATTTTTCTGACTTCTATAGAAAACAAGGGAGAGAAGAGACAGACATTTCTTTCTTAGTAGCTCCCTTGATATTATCCTCATTCCCATATGTGTGTGCATGCACTCTCTTAGGCATACACAAATGTGGAGGCTGGATGTCAGTATCAGATGCCTCCTGTTATTCCTATTCACCATAATTTTGAGACAGAGTTTATCTTTCAACCTGAGGCTCACCATTTCAGCTAAACTGGCTGGACAGGGAACCCATAGTCTTTGTCTGCTCCCCAAAATCTGGGGTTAAGGATAATCATTGCCACTCCTGGCTTTTATGTGGATGATAGTTACCCAAAATGTCCTCATAATTATGCAACAGGCACATTACCTACTGAGCCATCTCCTAGGTCCCAAGTTCACCTTTTTTCTATATGCACTATATCCTTTGTGAGTTGTACAAGACACTAATGCTATCCACCAGGAAAGAAGAAAGGAAAAAAAAAAATCTACCAGTTTCTGTTGCTCATCAGTCACGGGTTTTCTCGTGTCATGAAACCTGCTGTGAAATTTTGGAGATTCGTTTAAAAAAGTATTTTTATTAATTATTTGAGAATTCCAGACAATAGATTTGCTTTATATTCACCCACATATAGTCCTTTACCTATGTAGTTCCATCTCACCTCCTTACTCTGTACCAAATCCATGCACTTTTGCTTGTTTTTTGCTTAGTTTACTGAGTCTACTTTGTGCTACTTGTAACACTGTGCATCTCTTGAGCCCATGGGCATCAGCTAGTCTCACTGGTTATTATTGAAGTTCATGAGGTTCACAGCTAGTTGATATGGCTGATGATCTTTTCTCTCCAGAAGCCTGCCTAGTACTCTCTGGTTCTATGAAAGCTAGCCAGCGTGGAGGAAGCTTCCTAGTAAGCACCAACTTGATCTTTCCATATTCCATGATGAAACTGTGTGGTATTTTCAGCAACAGGGTCTTATTGCAAAGTTCTGGTGGGCAACCAAAAACAATAGAAACAACATATATTCTTCTGTGAGGTTCTCTAGGAGAGGTATTCCTCTTCTGGCTTTGGAACTTTTATTTGGCAATATATGTTTTCTGGGAAGAGCATTATCCCTGTGTAGGCTAGCTCCAATTAAACTTTTAATGTGAATATATAGATATTGAGGACATGTATAACATAGTAAGTTTGCATATGACTCTTCAATGATCATTGGTTTTAATTATACCCCCACAACCTTTGCTACCCTATTCTCTCATTATTATTCCAGCTTAAACTGTTCCCCCTTCCTTAATATCACCTGGGCTCTGATACGCTCTCTCAGTTGGGATATTTTTCAAATATTGGTTCTATTTCATTGGCCGTTAAGGATACTTAAAAATTATTTACCTCATCATGTTTAACTGTGGTAGGTCATGCACACCTAGAAATTTACTCATTTTTTTAGATTTTCCAGTTTCATGAAATATGAACAGTTAAAGTAGGTCTTACAACTCTCCACATTTCTTCAGTGTTATAATATCTACCTTTAATCTCTAATATTGTTAACTTAAGTCCTCTCTTTATTGATTCAAGTGAAGTTTTGTCAAACTTGTTAATCTTTTCATAGAATCAAGTTTTCAATTGATAGATGTTTTGATTCCTTTTTGTTTGTTTCTATTTCAGTAAGTATTATTTTGATTATCTCTTCCTGTCCACTGTTTTTGGTTGTTGTTTATACAAGACTTTCTGGTGCAATACTAAGGTTTTTTTTTTTTTTTGTCATAGTCCATGATTTTTTTTCAAAATCATTTCTTTTATTTTTCAGGTTATTACATAATTACATTATTTCTTCCTGTAAACCCTGTGACAAAACCATCTTTTCTCACTTTCAAATTTACAACCTCTTTTTCATTAATTATATATTCTTAAAAAGATAAGTATAAAATGCTCAGTCTAAATAATATAATCATATGTATCTGTTCTAAAGACTGACCATTTACTGTATTCACCCCCTAGGAAGACAATTCCTCCCGTTCTCAGCAGTCTTTAATTGTCTGTGGTTCTTTGTGTAGGGTGAGGCTTACTGAAATTTTCTCCATTCCTGTGAACATATCTATTGGAGTCACCCTTTTCCAGCTCCTTATAAAGTTTGTAAACTTGAGATCTTTCAAATTTTTTGATGTAGGCATTTAATGCTATAATATAAACTTTCTTCTTAGGAAGAGTTAAAGTGTAGTTATTTGCAGATGATTAATTCTATACATAAAGGACCTCAAAGCCTCAATCAAGAAACTCTTATAGCTGATAGACAAATTCAGAAAAGTAGCAGAACACAAAATTAATAGACAATATCCAGAAATCTTCTAATATACCAACAACAATCATACTGAGAAAGAAATTAGGAAAATAGTTTTATTTATTATAACTCAAAAATAACTCAGAATATTTTAACCAAGAAGGTAAAAGGCTTATATAATGAAAAAAATTAGTACACTAAAGAATGACATTGAAGAAGATACCAGAAAATATAAAGACCTTCTAAACTCATTGATTAATAGGATTAATATTGTGAAATTCACCATTATACTCAATACAATCTACAAATTCAACACATTTTACATTAAAAGTCTAATACTTTTATTCACAGAAGATAAAACATAATCTCAGACTTTATATGAAAGTTCAAAAATATCCCCAGAATAGCTCAAACAACTCAAAGTTTGAAATGAAAAATTCAGGGAATTAAACAAAAGCTCATATGAAATCCTTACCTATAAACTGGATCAAATGGAAGAGAGAATATGAGGGCTTGAAGAAAACGTAGAGGACTCAGTTACACATTCAGATAAGATATTAAATGTCAAGAACAATAACAATAAACCCCCATACAGAACTTTCAGGAACTCCAGAATAGTATAAAAAGGCAAAACTCCCCAAATCATAGGTATAGAAGAATAGTAAGGTCAAAAGCAGGGAAAATATTTTCAACAAAACCATAGAAGAAAAATTTCTAAAGCTAAGGAGATTCCTATTAAGATTTTAGTGGTATACATAACACAAAATGTATAGAAAAAGAAAAGAAACTACCTATACCACAGAACAATCAAACCTCTGCTTGTACAGACCGTAAAAAGAATATTGAAAGACAAAGTCACCTTTAAAGGCAGATCCATCAGAGTAACACCCAACTTTTCAAAACAGACTTAGACAGAATGATATGGATAGATGTTTTACAAGGTCTGACAACTATAGATGACAACCTAGACTATTATACATGACAAAACTATCAGTTGAAGGAAAAAGAAAATTTCCATGATAAAAATAGGCTAAAGGTATTTATAACCATTACGATAGCTCTTCAGAGGGTGCTATAAGGAATATTTCAACTTCAAAAGAAGATTAAACACACCCAAGGTATCAAAAGTAATAAATAATCAATTCCAGAACAGTTGTTCAGTGGAGGTATAAGAAAATACCACCATCACAACAAAATAATAGGAATTAAAAGACATTGCTCAATAAAACTTTCAATATTAATAAATCTCAAACAACAGATTAGTTTAGAAGCAGGATTCATCATTTTGTTGTTTCTAAGACACACACTTCACCATCAACAATAGATACTGTCTTAGAACAAAAGAATACAAAAGCAAATGGAACTAAGAAACAAGCAAGCACAAATATTTTACCATCTCACAAAACAGACTCCAAACTAAAACTACACAGAAGATAATATGGAAGAACTTTTCATACTCTTAAAGGAAAAACCACCAAGTGAATATTATAATCCTAAACATTCACACCCCAAACATAGAGGTATCCAATTTAATAGAAAAACACTATTAGATCTTTTTTTTTGGTGTGGGGGGATGATATGTTTATTGATACAAAGATGATGGGGAAAACATATTTCCCTGTCATGTCAAAAGTGATGAGAAAACAAAGTAGGAATATCTTTTTGGATGTCAAGGCTCTATTTGACAATGAATCTTGATTCTCACATTACTAGGTAAGGTAGGTAATTTAGTCACACAAATGCTTATTAAAATTAACCTTTCTCCCACTGTGTATTTTCTTTTTTTAATTATGAATAAAGTCTCATTTTTTATCCATGTATCTCCTTGTTCAAACTCCCTTCCTCCTCCTGCCCATCACAGTCACTTTTCTCCCCATCTCCTTATCTCCTCCCCAACAAGAGCAGGAGGTCTCAATGTCCCAAGGTGGCTTAGTTCAGCATCCACTCCCTGCAGATCCACTTTCCTCATCCCAACATCAAGACTGGGTCAGGTGTTCCTCTGGAGGGAATGGACTGCTAGGTGCCGGTCCAAGGTGCTTCACATCCCAACCTGTTCAGTGGTTGTGGTTTGCAGCTTGGGTGTGCTTTGTTCTTCATTTAAAGTCCACTAATGAGTGAGTACATCCCCTACTTACCTTTCTGGGTGTGTGATTCCTCACTCAGGAGGTTATTCTCCAAATCCATCTATTTGCCTGCAAATTTTAGGATATCATTTTTTCTTACTGCTGAGTAGTACTCCATTGTGTAAATGTACCACAGTTTGTTAATCCATTCTTCAGTTGAGGGGCATCTAGGTTGTTTCCAGGTTCTTGCTATTACAAATAATGCTGCTATGAACATAGTTGAGCTAATGCCTTTGGAGTGCGAATGTGCATCTTTAGGGTATACACCCAGAAGTGGTATTTCTGGGTCTTTGGGGAGACTGATTCTCAGTTTTCTGAGAAACCACCATAATGCATTCCAGAGTGGCTGAACAGGCTTACACTCTCACCAACTATGGAGGAGTGTTCCCCTTGCTCTGCATCCTCTCCAGCATAGGCTGTCATCTGTGTCTTTTATCTTAGCCAATCTAACAGATGTCAGGTGGTATCTCAAAGTTGTTTTGATTTGCATTTCCCTGATGGCTAAAGAAGTTGAGCACTTTTTCAAGTGCCTTTCAGCCATTCATAATTCTTCTGATGAGAATTTCCTTTTTAGACCTGAACCCCATTTTTTGATTGGATTATTCAAGGTTTGGGGCTCTAGATTCTTGAGTTCTCTATATATTTTAGAGATCAGTCCTCTGTCACTTGTAGGGTTGGTAAAAATATTTTCCAATTCTGTGGGCTGTCATTTTGTCTTATTGACAGTGTTCTTGGCTTAACAAAAGCTTCTCAGTTTCAGAAGATCCCACTTATTGATTGTTGTTCTTAGTGTTGGCGTTACTGGTATTATATTTAGGAAGTGATCACCTGTGCCAATGCGTTGGAGGGTATTTCCCACTTTCTTTTCTATCAAGTTCAGTGTGGCTGGGTTTATGTTGAGGTCTTTGATCCCCTTGGATTTAAGTTTTGTGCAGGGTGACAGGTTTGAATCTACTTGCGTTTTTCAACACACTACCATCCATCTATGCCAACACCATTTGTTAAAGATACTATCTTTTTTCCATTGAATATTTTGGCCTTCTTTGTCAAAGATCAGGTGTTCATAGGTTTTTGGGTTAATGTTAGGATCTTCAATTCTGTTCCATTGATCCACAAGTTTGTTTTTATGCCAGTACCAGGCTGTTTTTTTTTATTACTGTAGCTCTATATTATAACTTAAAGTTGAGGATGTTGATGCCTGCTGAGGTTCTTTTGTTGAGCAAAATTGTTTTGGAAATCTTGGCTTTCCTGTTATTCCAAATGAAATTGAGTATTGTTCTTACAAGAGAAATTGACCCCCAAACGGTGATAGTAGATAATTGTAATACTCTACTCTTGATAGATATGTCACCCAAACAAAAAAGTAATAGAAAAAGTGCAGTTAAATGATACTATAAATTAAACAGACCTAACAGGTCTCTATAGGACATTATATCCATATACTAGAGAATACTTATTATTTTCATTATCCCATCAAACATTCCTCCAAATTGGCTAAGTAATAGGACACAAAGCAACTCTCAAATAATTTAGGAAAATTGAAATACCATTTTCATTCCTTATGACCATCAATGAATAAAGATGGATATCAACAGCAGTAGTACAAATAGTGCACAACCTTGTGTAAGCAAAACAACACACTTGTCCTAGTTAGCTTTATTATTTTTATGATAAGATACTGACCAAAGTCAACTTGGAGGTAGAAGGATTTGTTTGGATTACACATTTTGATTAACAGTCAGGGCAGAAACCATGAAGGAAATCTCTTTACTGACTTACTTTCTCATGTTTTGCTTAGCTGGTTTCCTTATATAAGCCAGGACCACTTGCCCAGGAGTGTCATTTACCACAGTGGGATGGCCTCTCCCACACCAACCATTAATTAAAAAAATGATCCACAGACATTCCTTCATGCCCACCATATGGAGGCATTCCCAAAGCAAGGTTTCCTCTGCTCAGGTGATGAAATTTGTCTTAAGTTGACAAAACCTAACCAGCACAACACTATGAATGAAAATCTTGTCAAGTGAGAAAAACAAAAGCAATTAAAAATTCTAGAATTGAATGGAAATGAAACACAGCATACCAAAATCTATGGAACTTAATGAAGAAAGTCCTAAGAAGAATATTTATTTAAATTAATTTTTTAAAGAGAAACTGTTACATGTAACAGTGGCTGGCCTAAATCTTACTATATAAGAGCAGGTTGGCCTCAAATTCACAGAATTCCCTGTCTCTGCAAGGATTCAGTGTGTGTACCTCCTCACCCAACTAAGAAGAAAGTTCAAAACACTAAGTACTTATATAAAAAATTCAAGCGATCCATTTTAATAACTTAGTAATATACTCAATGGCCTTGGAAAAGCAACAATAATACTCTAAAACCATAGACAGGAAGAAGTAATCAAATTACAGCTGAAATTAATGAAATAAAAATAATATAAAGAATCAGTGAAACTAGTTGAATATTTGAAAAGATTATGAAGACTGACAATCTTTAGCAAAATTAACCAAAAGAGAGAGGACCCACATTAATTAAATCAAAGACAAAAATAGAAACATATCATATGCTGAAGAAATTTAGAGAATCAAAAAGATTCTCTATAAAAATATTTACTATTTTAGAAAATATAAGAGAAATGGATGAGTTTCTAGCAATCTATGATCAGCCAAAATTAAATCAAGATGAAATAAATAATTTAGATAGAGCCATAACAGCCATTGAGATCTCTCAACTTAAACAAACAAAACAAAACACTTAGGACCAAATTTAATACAGAATTCTGCTTAACCTTCAAAGAAAAGCTAATACCAATACTATGAAAATTATGCCATAATATTTAAAAGGAATGGACATTTTCAAATTTTTGTGAGGCCAGAGTTACCTGATAACAAAACCAGACAAAGATACAACAAAAGAACAAAAAATCTTTTTGACCATCATAGGCACAAAAATTCTCAATAAAATACCTATAAACCAATCCCAAGACCACATCAAAAAGGGCCAGCAGGATAAAGTCAGCCTTATCTCAGAGAGGAGGTATTATTCATTTTACTTAAGACCAGATCAGTGAATGAGATAAGGGAATATGGAAAAGAAGTCAAAATAGCTTTCTTTTCAGTTGACAATCTTCTGTACATAAAAGACCCAGCAGACTCCCTCAGATATCTACTACAGCTGGTAGACATATTCAGAAAAGCATAACAGTACAAAATTACCACACAAACCCAGCAGCCTTCCTGCATACGAACAGCAAACATACTAAGTAAGAAATCTCCATTTTCTAGCCCTACTTCACATGGGTTCACCAAGCCTTAAGTGTTTGCTAGGCTGGCCCCTCTCTTGGCCCCTGTCCCTCTTTCTGAGATTTGCTTGATCCCAGCCAGCAGAGTACAAGGCGCTCTAGTCAGAATTCATGTGCATACACCCAGGTAGGTTACTGATTACTTCCTTTTCCTTAGTCCCTCACCACTGGGATTTTTTTTTTAAAGTCCCATTTCTACTTACTAGGCCAACTCTCTTTGGGACTTTCCTGGTCCCAACATCAAGGCATTTTCTAGCCACTATAAGTAACCCAGACACCCTGTCACTGCCAGGAGACTAGGAGCCTCTACCTACCCTATCTGGATTTGAGATACAGGAACATTCTACAACAGCAGGGGAACTTGTTCAAAGCTTCTTGAATAGAATGCTGAAAGAATGAGACTGTAGCAGAGAAATTGAAGACCTTTGGTAGAAGCTGCAGTCCCAAATACTAGGCAGAGGAAATTGAGATCCCAATCCTGTTATGAATTAGCTCCCCCGAACTTTGTAACAGCTACCCTAAGAGGATAAAGTTGATTTGAACAAAAAAGGTCAGCCAACTAAGTCCAGATTCACAAATCCCAATGCAGAAATAAAAAATCATGAATTTTAAAGAAAGTCAAATAGAAATGCTGGAAATAAAAAATTCAATAAGCCATTTAAAAAACTTAATGGAAAGTCTCACCAATAGAATGGATCAGGTTAAAAACAGAGAATTGTGAATGGTAGGTAAAAGCAGAGATACTGGGTCGCTATTTAAAGGAAAATTTAAAAATATATATGAATGGATCATAAGAGAGTTTGGGGGCACAATAAAAAGAGGTAACCTTCCAAGTTATGGGCTAGAAAACCATACCAAACAACACAGAGACTATCTTTAGTAAAGTCATTCAAGAAAATTTCTCAAGCCTAAAGAAATAAATACTCATCCAGATAAAAGGTTTATAGAATGCCAAATAGATAGACAAGTTAGAAATTATCCATGACATAGTATAGTTAAATATAAACTAGT
Source organism: Sigmodon hispidus (assembly GCA_004025045.1). NCBI lineage: Eukaryota > Metazoa > Chordata > Mammalia > Rodentia > Cricetidae > Sigmodon > Sigmodon hispidus. The sequence goes on along the minus strand of PVIH01006098.1, from coordinate 97,165 downwards.
TAAAACATAAAAACACAGAGTAAAGAGAGTGTATTGAAAGCTGCATGGAGGAAAAGCTGAAATTACCTGTGAAGGCCTGACTGTTAATTAGACTAACACCCTAATATTGACCAAAACTTTTAAAGCATGAAAGGCCTGGAAAAATGTATTCTAAGTTCTGAAAGGCCGTAGATATTTTAGTAGTTTGAATGTAATTGGCTCCCATAATATCATAGAGAATGGCATTATTAGGAGGTATGGCTTTGTTGGAATGTGTATTGCCTTGTTGGAGGAAGTGTGTCACTCTAGGGGCAGGCTTGGAGGTTTCCTATGTTCAGGATAGTCCTAGTATCTCAGTCAACTTCCTGTTGTCTTCAAGCTAAGATGTAGCCAGTACCACATCTGCTTGCGGCTGCCATGTTCCATACTATGATGATAATAGACTGAACCTTTGAAAATGTAAGTGAGCCACCCCAATTAAATGTTTTCTTTATAAAAGTTGCTGTGGTCTTGGTGTCTCTTCAAAGCAATAAAAAACCCTAACTAAGACAGCTGCCAACCCAAATTATCATACACAGCAGACCTGTGTAATGAGAAAAGAGCGAAAGAGAAATAAACACTTTACGTGATATAAACAGATTAAAGGAATTTACAGCTCCTAAGCCAGCTCTAGGAGCATACTAGAAGGAATACTTCAATAGACAACTAAAGAGATCACAGGGACCAACCATGCATTGCCAGGATGGACTGTCAAAAGGTAACTAGGAAATACAAGAAAATCAGCAAAATGAGAGTAATTCATATACACCTTTAAATAATAATTTAGAATATTAGTAGGCTTAGTTACCCAATAAAAGACACAGATTAACAGATTGGGTAGGATAATGGGATCTATCTCTTTTTTTTTTTGCGTCCAAGAAGCACATTTCACTATCATTTATAGCTAACACCTTAAGAGGATGTTGACAAGTATTATCCCAAGCAAATGAAACTGAAGTGATCAGGCATAGGTACTTTACTATTAAAAAAAAAAAAACCAAAACAGTAAGGAGAGATAATGAGGGCCACTTCTTCATCAAAATTCCAATGCAGTTCTCCACCAAAATAGAAAAAAAATAGAGCTTAAATTTCATTTGGAAACAAAAAGAAACAGATATACTGATCAATTCAGTTGAACTGGGAACCCATATATAAGAGTAATACTTCTATCATCTGCTGATTTTTGACAGAGACCAATAAGACTCACCAGAGATGTGACAGCAATTTCAACAGTGGTAAAACTGGATAGTCACAAGCAGAAGAATGAAATTAGATCCTCATCTCCCACCATGTACAAAACTCAACTTCAAATGGGTCAAGGATCTCAGTATAAAGACCTAGTACTCCAAATATGACAGAGGAGAAAGTAGAAAATATACTTTTACCCATTGGAATAGGAAAGGACTTTCTGAACAGGACTCTGACAGTGAAGGCATTGAGAATAATTAATATATGGGATTTCATGAAACTACAAATCTTCTGTACAGCAAAGGACACCACATTTTGAATGAAGAAGCAATCTACAGAATAGGAAAATGTCTTTACCAACTATACATCTGATTTTAAAAAGTGTCTACAATATATGAAGAAATATAAATATAAATATGGGATATAGAATATATAAATACAAAGAAAAACTAACCCAATTCAAAATTGAGACAAGGACCTAACAAAGAGTTATAAAAGAAAATATAAGTGTCTAAGAAATATTTTTTTAAAGTGTTAAGCATCTCCAGCCATCTAGGAAAATGCAAGTTAAATTATTTTGGTAGAATGGTTAAGATAAAAATGACCAAAAAAAATGCTAGCATGGATTTACGGAAAGGGTAACACTTATTCAGTGCTGATGGTGTAAATTGGTATAGCCATGAAAGAAACAGAATTCAGGTTCTTGAAAAGTGAGAAATACCTCTATAGTTCCAGCTTTATGACCATTAGGAATTATACCCAAAGAGTCTATATTTTACTACAAATAATTGCTCATCCATGTTCATTGTTGCTCCATTTACAATAGCCAGGAAATGAAAATAGTCCATTTATAAGTCCACCAACTTATAAATATATAGTAAAATGCAGTACATCCACAAAGCAGAATGCCATTTAGCTGTAAAGAAAAAATAAAATTATGACTTTTCAGGTAAATGGATAGGGCTAGAAACAATCATTCTGAGTGAGAAAACCCAGACCCAGAAAGATAAAAATTTGTGTTTTTCTTTTATATGTGGATGCTGTCTTTGAGTTTTTGGATATATGTGTCTCATCTGAAATATCCAAAGAGGGTAGAATAGTCTAGTAAGTAGACCAGGGGCAAAGGTTTTCAAGGGAGAAGAGATAGAGTTCAGTTGTATAAAGTGGTAAAGGAGGATAATGGAACAGGGAGGATTAAATGGGGCAGGAGGGAATAGCAGAGGACCATCTTTAAAGACAGGTGGAAAATAAGAGCTAGAGGCAGCAGGTAAGTGCAAGGGAACTGTTGTCTGGATATAACAGGGAGATTTCATATATGAACTTAAAGCAGTTGTGACAGCATGCACGAGATGGGTATAGGCTCAACCAGACAAAATCCTAACAAGGGACAGGGGAGGTGGTCATGAAGCCCCATCCCAAGCTGATGATAACTACTGGGAGAGGATGAGGACTCAATGTTTTTAAGAGTATAAGCAAAACTCAAGGGAAAGCCCTATATCCAAGAGTGTTTGGATAACATAAATTGGGTCCAGTGGGTTGAGAGAGAGAGAGAGAGAGAGAGAGAGAGAGAGAGAGAGAGAGAGAGAACATGAAGTTGTGGGGGTAGGTGGGTGGGGGTAGATCTGGAAGCACTTGGGGAAGAGAGACCAAATACACTATATGAAATCCTCAAAGAATTAATAAAGCAAAAATTTAAAAAGACCTTTGAAATTACCAAGTAAAATCCTGCTTCTGTAGAAGCTTCCTAAAATATATACATGCACACATATGAAAAGAATTATGGGGCATAGGGAAATCAAGCTGGTACTGGCCTAAAAGCATCATTCCTACTGCTTAGCTTTCATAATATTAGAAGGCACTATGTGTACTACTAGTAAGAAAAATAATATCTTTACTGACTTGTGAACCCATAAGCTACAATAATGACTGGCATAAGTGTTGGGAGTAACTACCCAGTCTATGTACCTCTTATACCTGGTGCTGGGTACTGGCCCAAAACCCTATGGCTGCCGAGATCATAGGCTCTAGGGGAGAGCTTCTGCATTTAAATGATCTGAAGCTGAGTTATAACCAAAGCCCCTAAATTAAAACTTAACACTGCTGTTCTCTTAAATAACTATAGTAATCGATTGCTCCTAAATTTTTATTTTTATAAGCATGACTTAATTATCTCTAATTCATATCATATTATAGAAATTTTTTGTTTTTTGTTTTTGTTTTACAGCAGATGGTGATTAACACAGAGACCTATAACTGGTCAAAATCTAGAGAATAAGAGACTGTGGAACTCAACTCTAAGTAGTATCTAAGTATCTCAGTAGTATCTGTATCACATTCCATTCTCCTAAGGTGTGGGGATCATTGGAGAAGAGGAGATAGAAAGATCATATGGACAGAGTGGGTATCTGCTCTGAAACAGTATTTGCCAGACATTTCAGCACATGGATTCACAATGGCTGTGACTGCATGTACAGGATCTGCACAAGATTAAGCCATCCAGAAATCCCAGCATGAGTGGGTAAGAGGCTCATGAAGTTCCACCCCTATCTGAGTAGCTGGTGATACTTGGTAGCTTCTAATGTAGGGAGAATCAGTTTTCCTCCTGGATGGAAGTCCTGAGGGGTTCCCCATGCTCTAGTAGAAGGTCCATATAGAAAGCACTAAATTTATTTACTAGGTTAAAAAAAGAGCACAAGAAGATGAGGGGGAAAAGTAGTGAGGAGGAATTGGAGGTGAAGAAAAAAGTGGCTTTTATTTGATTAAAATGTATTAGAAATATGAAATTCCCAAATCAAAAAATAAGGTTGGACAGTAGCCGAGGAAGACATCTGACAGCAATCTTTTTTTTTTTTTAATTAGGAATAAAGTCACATTTTCTATCCGTGTATATCCTTATTCAAGCTCCCTTCCACTTCTTACCCCCTCAGGTCACTCTCTCTTCTCCACATCTCCCCAACTCCTCCCCAGCATGGGCAGGTGGTCCCAAGGTCCCAATGTCCCAATATTGCTAAGTTCAGCCTCCACTCCTGGCAGATCCAGTTTTCTCCCCGCAACACTTGAGACTGAGTCAGGTGTTCCTCTAGTGGGATTCAAGGTCTGACAGCAATCTTTATGTGTGTAAGCTAACACATGAACATACACCCACCCCCATAAATGTACAGGCCCACTTAAACACACACCCCATGAGGAGGGAAGGAGAGAGAGAGCACTGATTCCACTGCTCTGGAATCATGCTAACTTCTAACTCTGATGAAAGATGTACAAGACTGGAGAGATGACCCAAAGGTTAACACTGACTGTTCTTCTGAAGGTCCTGAGTTCAATTCCCAGCAACCACATGGTGGCTCACAACCACCTATGATGAGATCTGGTACCCTCTTCTGTACACTGTATACTTAGTAAATAAATAAATCTTTTAAAAAAAAAGATGTTACTTTTTTTTAGATAGATGTATCTGTTTTAACTTTGTAGTGTCAGAAAAAAAATGTATTTAATCTTTATGCCAGCTTTCTGTCACATAACTGCTAAAATACTTGGGTCTCCCTAAATAATAGGAGAGCCCCCTTGCGGTCTGACCATTTTCTCTTGAGATGACTTTGGCGAGGGCTTAGATAATTTTCAGGTAGGATGAGTATCAGTGAGCCCATATGTTTGGAGAAATAGAAGACTGTGGTTTCCAGGTTGGTGAGCATAACCATGCATTGGAAGGATGGTGCACCTCAAATCTATTGAGATAGAACTCCTTTGCTTAGAACTTTCCTGACCTATGGGATTTTCTGCATCTGACTATCAGCGTTACTATGTAACATTCCTTATATATATCAAGCCAGTGAAGTGCCCTTGAAAAGTTACTGAATGTTACAAGGGTAGTCATAGAAAACTCAAATTATACTGGTTGGTCAGAAGTTCAAGTTTCCACTTCAGAATGGCAATTGCTATCGTAAGTGAGCACAATTTGGTGGACTGAGTTTTGAATTTAAGGAGTCTGATGATATCTCAAGTAGAGGATATCAGAGTTGAATAAATTTCAGATCAACAATTTCGAACTCAACTGGAGGATTCCTTAGTGTGTATGTGGGATAGAATCCATGCTATTGATTAACAAATGGTCTGTGCTATGAGAGCATAGGAGAAAATAACTTTCCTTCCTGAGAGACTGATATTGCAGATACCAGGTAGCTCAGACAACATTTATTTTCTCACCATTCTGGATTCTCAGAGAAGTATGATTGAGCAGAAAGATACTCCCTGAATGGGCAGCACAATTTCATGGATTAGGGTCCCAGAATGAATAAAAAGAGAAAGCAATCAAGTATGAGCATTCATAATGTCTTCCTGACTGTGGATGCAATGTGTGACAAGCTCACTGTCATGTTTTCTTCACCATGAAGGACAAACCTTAAAACCATGAGCCAGAAGAGATTCTTTATTCGCTTAGTTGCTTTTGTTAGATATTTTTTATAGCAACAAGAAAAGTAACTGGTGCAAGTCCCTATTTTCCAAACACAATCACAACAGAGGCTAGAGATGCCACTTATTGATGGGGCACAACTCAGTCCATAAAAAGAAGCTATGAAAATGCTTCATTCCCAAAATTCTAACACACCAGGAGTGTGTGTGTGTGTGTGTGTGTGTGTGTGTGTGTGTGTGTGTGTGTTTGTACTCATTTGTTAGGAATATCAAAATTAGAAATTAGTTTTATATCTAAGATTGTAATGACTTATAGCCAGCAAGGACTTCATTTTAGCCTTTCCAAGATGTCCTGTCATTTTACTGAGTCCTATGTACTCTCTTAAACTAGGGTTCCCTCCTCTGTCATTGTTTATAACTTCATACTGTCCAAAGAAGTGAGTTTTGTAAATAAACATTATATTTCATGTGTCAGGATGGATAGAAGCCTGAGAATTGTTGATTTAGGGTACCATGACTGCTGAATTGGAGTAGAAACAGGTGGAAATCTAAGACTGCACCGAGGCACATGAACAAGTGTCTGTTTTTGTCTGAGTAAGCCACTTGGAAACTGTTGGATTTGGGCAGCTCATTTCTCACAGAATGCTAATTGTCATTATTATTTTTGTCAATGTTTTGTTGGTTAAGGAAATAACAAGGAAGCAAATGCTGAAATTGGACACAAGATTGGTAAACGTACTGTGCGTATTGGCAGGTGCACTACTGAGACTTTCCAAGGGCTCTATTCCACAGCCTCATTTGCCAACAAAACCTCTGCATAGGACGTATCCTGAGGGGATGTTTCCAGATCCACAGAGAGCCATACTGGTAGATCTAGTGCATGAGAACCCGATTCCACCCTTTAAGACAGTTGTTTTAAATTAGACCTAAGCTAACATGCCAACAAGATACTAATAACCATGATTTCTCTGTATTTCTGTTACTATTTTATTTCCAGAAACTGAATCCAAATCTTTTTAGTTGTTTAGTTTTTCCACTGCAATTTACTGATCTTGTAGGCTGGCCAAATTGCTTTTTGGTTAGGTTACAGTGACTAACCTTCTAGCTCTCAAGAGCATTGCTCTTATTGCAGAAACCTATAGAATGAAGGGCTTAGGTTCATGATATGAAATGTAAGGCGGAAAACTTAACCTTTCCCAGTGACAGTTACTTCATGTGTGTCAGGCACTATTGTGCTCACTCTAGTCATGTATATGTTTATTAATTCAAGGAATATTTATTGTCTGGCTTTACAACCAACCCTTTGTCATCTGTTGTCTTTGCCATCACTTGTTTCTGTATGGAGCATACAGAATAAGCATAAGCCACAGTGATTTTTAAATTCTTAAAGTGGAAGATCTGTTTTATTGTTATTTTTGACTCATTTCTGAATATTATTCTCATAAACTACAATGTACATGAATTGCCAAAGAAATAGAATAAGGCATACAAATGATATACCCCAACTTTTCATTATTAGATTCAAAAGACATAAAATTTCATTTGAATAAGTATAATAAGAACAAATATAACATGATTGCACTGAATGTTTCTGAACACTCTCACTATTCATCTCAATTGTATCTTGGAAACAGACAGTTCTTGGACCATGTTCTGCATATCCCTGGGGCTGAGATCTTTCTATGGACTTCCCATTCTAGGAAAAGGTATCTGTGATCCAACCAAAATCCAGGCTGCTAGTTTTGGCAAATTTGAGGTTTTTTCCTAGGTGGTCCATAATTGGAATTAGGGAAAATGTTAGAGAGCTGTTCAGTTGTTAATCAAGTTCTGGCTATTTGGGGATGTTTGTTGTACTGGTTTTGCTTGGCTTCCTTGACTGATTGCTAGCAAGAGTAAGTTGGCCTCCAGTGCTGTTCGCTACATCAGAATATTATGGCATGTATACTCTGCCTATTGTTTGCATATTTAGTATCTTAGCAGGAGTGAGAGTTGGGACCAAGAAAGGCCATATATTTGAGCCTCAACACTACCAAAGATAAAAATAAAGTAAAATCTTGTATAGAGATAGTACAAATGAACAAATGAGAGCATATGTAGGAACATTCCAGGAGCAGAGAGTGATCCAAGCTACTAAAACACTGTTGGTAAGATGAGGCTGTAGAGATGAATGAGTCTGAGAGTTTCTAAAAACACGATCTAGAGGACTAGTGGAGGGCAGTGGCCATCAGGTCCAGGCTTGTGTTCTGATAGGGACCTGAAGCAGTAGGTGCAGGGAAGATAGCCAGGCTGAAGTGATGACCAGTAGGGAAGCACATACTTTCTTGGGCAAGACTTCTGTCTCTTTGATGTTGGTACTCCTTTCATAAGCCAAAGGGTTTCATGATATGAGTCTACGTTCTGTCTTTCCTTCCCTATGATAAAAATTTCTCATTGTCTATTGGGTTACATCCTTTGGAAACTAGTAACAAATGTGTTATAGTATCACCTCAATTATTCTGGACTTTCCCTGAGCTCCAAGTGGACAGAGAATTTTAGCCCAAATCTTCTTGACATGTTATTGCCCAGAGACTTGAGAGGACAACAGAGATGAGGCAGAATGAGATAGCTAGCCTGGACAGAAGTGATAGTAAGGGCTCAAGGGCACAGGACAGCATTGTGACTTCAGGGAGCTACCAAATGTTCCATGGAAATGCTGAAGCAGAAGTCTAAAATGAGGCCTAGAATTGCATTATAAAAGGTAGAGTATAAAAGCAGTGATTATTCCAGGAATGGGGTTGTGACTCTGTAAGCCCTCACTGACACATTGGGGAAATGGTGAAAACATTACCAGATCCCTGCATGGAAGAGGAATACATCTGACCTGGATTACAGTGCTGTGAGTCAAGAAGGGAGCCAGATACCAAGGAAGTGATATGAATGTACTACTTCCATAAAGAAGTAGAGGGCTAGCAAAGGCCTCAAGGCATCTCAGATTAACCCTTTCGAGTAAAAAAGAAAGGCAAGATAATTACTATTCCTACACAGCCAACATACACCTAAGACAGAATATGCAACCTGTTGGAGAAACAAAACTGCTTGTAAATACCTCCAAGCAGCACAATTCTGAAAATTAAATTTATCTATCTAAAACAGCTGTGAAAATCAAGATTAGTACTTTAATAAAGAATACCAGTGCTACACAAAGAGAAACATGGCATTTAAAATGTTCCATTATACTGTCTTCACATCATCTTTAGCTCTAATGTGATATTGTTTAATCAGAAATAACACCAAAGAACAGAGGCTGTAGACTTTCATTTACTTGGATGTCAAAGCAGCCAACCTCAGGCTTCAGTGACTTCTACTGACAATGAGAACAATAATAGGACTCAGTGCTTAAGGGCTCTTGTGAGGTCACATGAGGTAATGGGCACAGTGTACCTTCCATGGCCAGCACATTTTAGATTTTATTATTATTGAGAATAAACCACAAAGCAGAGTTTATACCCTGTAGGAATTTGGTGGCTTTGGAAGACCGAGTCTTGATCTTGCTAATATCTCTTGGACCACTTATAAAAGAGGTGTGTCTAAATCTGGGTGTCATCATTATGAAAACATGGCTCACAGTGGATCATGTGGGTGGTAGCCAGACACTGCATCTTTGTTTGGTCTTTTAGTGATGTAACGCTCGAAAAATCCTCTCTCAGATAATTCTGTTGGGAACAGTTTCCAAGCCATTAAAATGTTATTCTTGCAAGTCCTTCTGCATGGGCAACAGGAGTGGAGACAAAATGCAATGTCATTTGGGCTTTGCCTAAAATTAATTGAACCCTCTCTAGTGTGTGAAATTGAAAATAAATTTTCTGAAATCAGAGCTATGGCTGGCTGATATTAATGTCAAGGGTCCAGGTAGAGGAAGAGCTCATTAGCACAATCTTCATGGATTTGGAATTTTAAATAATTTCAGCATTGGTCTGGAAGAGATTACTCATTCAGGGACCAGTACTGGAGGAGGAGTTTCCTAAGAAACCAGTACCAATTGATAGAGATATTTAATAAGATACATTTACCTTGGAGCATGAAGCATTTGCAGTATATTCATTTACATGGAGGTAATTGGTAATTATTTACAAATAAACCCTATCTGTTTTTCAAAGCAGTTTCTCTAGGGAGAAATCCCGAATGGATTATAAAAGGTTATTCTATGCATAAGATGGAGTTTTTCAGCCAGAAGAATAAATTAAAACAACTTTCTAATTTCTTAGTCAGTAGGAGTCAGGGAAGTAGGGACTGGCCTGGCAGAATTGCTGCAATGCTGAGAGACAGAAGCCTGGAGCAAATAGACAATAGAGGCTTCTCTTCTGAACCTGATAAATGTATTAGAAGAGGTTTCACAGATGACTGTGAAAAGAAGACCCTGACATCACCCAGGAGCATAAGGGTCCTGGTCCCTGCAGCACTAATTATCTCTAGCCCTGTGTTAAATTCACTTCTAATTTTAAATCCTGGAAGATCATACTAATGAGCTATTTCTCTATCTGCAGACTACTAAGAGGGGGCATTTGTGGACTACTGTCTTAAGTGATTGAGTTGGTCAGTTTGGCACACATTTGGCTCATGGCTTCATGGGATAGATATAGTTATCACAGAAAGTCATCTGGAGTTCTGTCAAAAAGTTCAACTCCACATTTATTATATATCATGTCTATTATCTGATGTGTTTTGACTGATGTTTATATAGCCAAGTATAATTATATCTTCTCAGAGCTTCAATTTTATTGGTGGTATATAATTTATAAGACCCACTTTCTGTTAATAGAAATGAAGCCTTGAGTTTGATCCCCAGTATTACATAAACTGGTGGCACATGTCTGTAATCCCAATACTTTGGGGCTAGAGGTAGAAGGGTCAGAAGTTCAAGATCATTCTCAGCTACATAATAAGTTCAGAACCAGTTGGGGATACAAGAGACCATGTGTGAAAATGACAAACAATAAAACAAGAATGCATACAAAGACACATACACACAGTGTTTGGAGAATAGTGCTACTAGTGCATAGAATCCTGGTTTGACTTGTGGAGGTGAATATTCATCATTCCGTGACTTCTGTTCTTCTGCACTGGCTTGAAAGTATATCAGCTGATCTGTAATAGCCCAGATATGAAAGCAGAAAAACAAGAAAGACGGTTGAGCTATTTGCTTAGAGTGCTCTTCTCCCTCTGGGGATTTGGCTATGTGAATTCAAACCTTCGAAAGGAATATTCTGTTTGTTGATCCCAAGCTATGATATTTAATGTTGGCACTGCAAACAGCAGAAAAGTGCAGAAAATGGGTTTGTCTACTGCTAATTATACAAATATTTGCATAAAATAATCTAAATGCTACATTTTTCTCTAAGCAGTTATGCCCTTAGTATACAATGGCAGTCAAGTATAGACTATGAAAATCCTTTGAGACCTACTTGGAAAGAGCTTAGAACGCACAACAGAAAGGTTGTCAATGCTTGCTTAATTTTATTGAAATGATACCTTTTCCTAGCCAGAAGTGTGAATGATTTTACCCAGCTCAGAGATGTCCTACCAGTACCAGTGACAGAACTGAGTGTTGTGGTGGCTGAGTTACTTGTCTTATTACTGTAACAAAAATTCTCCACAAAAGCATCTTAAGAACTGATTTAGGTTTACAGTTCCACAGCATGGTTCACAGTATGACAGGGAGTCTTGGCAGCAGGATTTGGCCAGTCCTATTGTGTCTACAGTTAAGAAGCAAAGAGAGATCAATGAGACTGTTCAGCCACCTTTTTTATTTTTATAAAGCCCAGGACACCAGTCCAGGGAATGGTACTGCCCACATATAGAGTCGGGCTGGCATCTCATTAATCTGGTCTAGATTATCTCCCATAGACATTCCCAGAGCTGGGTCATTTCTGGTCTTGTCAAACTGACAATCAATATTAAACATTAAATGGATTTTTTTTTCTTTTACAAAGAACACAGGACTAAAAGTGTTAGTGAAAATCAAGTGAAGTTAGTAAACTTTCTTCTTCCATGTTCTTGGGAATGGGGGAGACCTTTAAATGTTGAGATGTAGTTCAGACAGCCTGTAGGCCTTCAAAAATTGAATTTGTTTTTTATCTGACTTCAAGAGGATTCCACAGGAGTTAATAATCTCAAAGAGAGTCTTATTGATTTTGAATATCACAGGAAGATTGGGTTATCTGACATTGTGCTGCTTTTTTTTTTTAGGGTATTGTGACAAGATCTAAAATCATTTTGGAGAAAATCTTGGCACATCTCTGAAGGATTTTACAGATTGAGTTAATTGAAATAGAAAAACCCATCATAACTACTGAACTCAAAAAAATGAGAGAGGGCAGGCTTAGCGTTCATTACTCTTTGCTTCCTTACTGTGGACAAAATGTGACTAGGTCCCTCAGGTTCCAGCTGCTGTGACATCTTCCACAGTGATTGATTGCACCTTTGAACTGTGAGCCAAAATCAACCTCTCCTTCTGTAATTGCTTTTGTCACAGCAGCAAGATAAGTAAGGACTACCGAAAATCAATAGCTAGAAATGTGATTATTGCGGACTGTGGGGTACCTAGCTTCAGAACTGTTTTGTAGGAAGAAGGTAGAAGAGTTTGCAATTGGGGTACAAAAGCCCTAGAATACTACAGGTAGAGTTAAAGGGGCTTCCTGGTTAGAGTGTGGAAGATGACAATGCAGCAGATGACATGTAGATGATGGAGGTCTGGCTCCTGATGCATTAGTGCGAGAAGGACTCTATCAGAAATTGGGCTATGGTCTAAGTGTGTAGTACCCTTGGAAAGAAGCTGGCTACATTCTGCCTATGTTCTGAGGATTTGAATAAGGTTAAATTTAAGACTCAGTCTTATAAAAATGAAATACATGGGGAAGGAGAGTCTAAACTGGGAGTGCCACAGAAAGGGTTCCCTGGCCCTTAGAAGCAATTGCATAAAGAAGTGTTAACCCAGGCTCTCCCACACAGAGCCTGCTCTAACTGTGCTCCAAGGATGCCAGGTTTCACCTAGAGCTGGCAGCACAATCTTTGAGCATTGTCCATGTGGTACTGACTTTGTTTTGAGCTAGGACTTTCCTAAATATCCCAAACTTCAAGTTTCATCCCTTGATTTTGATAGATACAAGACTCTATCCACATTGTGACTATAAGAAGAAACTGAAAACAGGAATTAAAAACTTAAGCTAATAGAGGATAGGAATACACCTCATTTGGTACAGTGCTTTCCTAGAATTCACAAAACTCTGAGTTTGATCTCCAGGACTCATAACCTAGACATGGTGATGCACACCTATAATATCAGCATTCAGGGGATGGTGGCACAGGACTTAGGATATCCATGTCATCTTTGGCTAAATAGTACAGTAGAGTCCATGATATAACAGAGGATGCTGACTGAATACAAACTAAGCAAAATTTATAAATATTAAGCTGGTAAATACACACTCCTTTCCCACCAACTAATCCCAAATGAAAAGATATACCTCAGTACTCAAGACAAATTATTTTCTTCCTTTTTTTTTCTTTTGTTTTTTTTAAGGCAAGGTTCTCTTTATAGCCCTAGATAGCCTAGAACTTGCTCTGTAGACAAGGCTGGTCTTGAACTCACAGAGATCCACCTGCCTCTACCCCCTTGAGTGCTTGAGATTAAAGGTGTGCATCATCACCTGACTCCAAATCATTCTTTAAAAAATATTTGATATATATTACCTTGTCTACTTCTAGACTCCTGCTGGGACCCTTAGGGACTTTGACTGACCCAGACTGAGGTCAATGATGTTCAGCCTAGTTTTATAGCCCTTCAACCATCTCCAGGCTATGGGTGGGACCCAAGGGACACTGACCCAGTGTGAGATCAAAAATCTGCAAACAGTTACCCTGTGCCTCTATCCAACTACATTTCTCCTACTCAAACCCAAAGAAGTGTCTTTGACGGCCAGTGGAAGTTGAGGGATTCATTTATTGTGACCCTTTTTTCTCATACATTTCCATACTCATGCTGGACTCACAAGGACTCTAACTGACCCTGTGTGAGTTACACCTCTATTCTCTCTGCCAGAGCTCTAGGCTCATGCCAGAACCTACAGATGCTCTGGATAGTCTTATGTGAGGTCAAAGATACATAACAGGAAACCTCAGCCCTCAGTCTATTGACACCATGAGAGCCCTGTCTCTAGAGATCAGTGACTTCGCACTCTTGTTTCAATACCAGCATATCCTGTGGACTCCTTTTGAGAGATCAAAAAATGTGTGGATGGCCTCAGTTATTCAACTATGAATCAGCACTAAGTGTCTTCATGACTGAACTCCAAGCATCATCCAGCCTAATCAAAAGCAAGTAAACTGGGAGAATACAAGGCACCAATCCAACTGATATACTAGAAAGGTTCAGTCAATGAACAAACTACACATGTACAAATCCCAGCACAATAACATACTCACAGCTGCTTGACCAGAGGCCACACCATTATCAGAGAGACTTCCTTAGGCAGCTGATTAGAGCAGAATCAAAGACCCAGAACCAAACCTTAGGCAGAAAGAGTCCAAATTAGAGATCTCCACTGGGCCCCTTCCTTCAGGTCTTGGGGAACCCTGTGGAAGAGGGAAAGGAAGAATTGTAGGAGTCAGAGGAGTCAAGGAAAGCATATCCCACAGAATCAACTAAGCAGGGCTCGTAGAGGCTCACATAGACTGAAGCAGCAATGATGGAGCCTGTGTCCATCTGTGCTAGTTCCTCTCATATATGCTATGGTTGGTAGCTTGGTGTTTTGTGGGACCCCCTAACAGTAAGAGTGGGGGCTACTTCTGACTCTGATTCTTTTGCCTGCTCTTAGGACTCCTTTTCTCCTACTGGGTTTCCTTGATGTGATTCTTTGTACCTAATCTTATTGTAACTTGTTATGCCATGTTCAATTGATATCCCTGGGAGGCCCACATTTTCTTAAGGGAAATGGAGAGCGAGTGAATCTCAGGGAGAGAAGATTGGGAGGAGTTGAACGAAAGGAAACTGTGGTTGGGATGTCTTATATGAGAGAAGAATTAAAATAAAGCAAAATGAAACAAAAAACAAAAACAAAATAAACAAGAAAAACACAACTAACAGAGAAAAATAAAATTAATATTTCCTTCAAAAACCTGTTGACCTCATAGTGATGATCCTTGAGGAAAGATGCTTAGATGAAATTTTATATGAAAATTCAGAAGAATAATTATATATGTTCATAGGATTTAAAGTGGACATGAATGAATAAACACCAAAATGACTTTAAATAGAGCAAGCATACATTCCTTAATAAATTGCAAAAGAACATAAGCAAAGAACTAAATGTAATTAGTAAATTAATTTAGGACACCAAAATAGAATTCAATAAAGAAATAGAAATACTATGATAAACCAAATTGAAACGAAACTGGAAGTAAAATATTTAATAATTTAACAAAAATCTTTAGTATAAAGCTTGCCAGTAGAATGGATCATATGGGAAATGGATATACCAGAGTGTGAGGACAAAGAAAAGGAACTGGAGCTTTCAAGTGAAGAAAAATGACACATTTGAAAATATCAGTGAACACACAAGAACTTTGAGATACAACGACTAAATCTATGAATTGTGGACATAGAAGAAGGAGTAAAAAAAGAAGAATCACAAGCCACAGACCAAAGGCACAGACAACATTTTCAATAAAATTGTAGAAGAAGAATTTGCACACATAGGAAAAGAGATTATTATTCAGGAGTTAGAGGCATACAGAACATCAAAATGATATGAGTAGAAAAAAAAGTTTTCCCCAACAGAATATAGTCAAAAAAGGTAATAAACAAAGCAAAGAACGTATATTATAAGCTGCAAGGGAAAAGGGCAGGATCACACACAAATGAAATCTAATGAGAATAACAACTGATCTCCTACCAATCCTATCTTCAGCAGGATTCCATGAGTTCTGCCTAATGTTTGGTTGTGTGTCTCTGCATCTGCTTCCATCAGTTACTGCATTAAGGCCCTCTCATGACAACTGAGTCACCAATCTATGAGTTTAGCTGAATATTGTTAGGCATCATTACATTGGCATTTTTTTTTCTTGAATCATGTTTGATTCTATCCTGAGTCTCTGGATCATCCAGCTTCTGGGTCCTGGAATTCTGGGAAGTGTCAAGGCTTGGCTCAGTCTTGTGGCATGGGTCTCAGGCTAGACCAGTCATTGGTTGGCCACTCCCACAATCTCTGTACCATTCTTACTCTAGTGCATCCCATAGGCAGGACAGACTATAGGTCAAAGGTTGTGTGGGTGGGTTAGTGTCTTTACTGGAAGTCTTGCTTTGGCACAGGAGAAGGTCAGTTCAGCCTATGTAGCCAGTATTTCTAAGAATCTTAGCTGAGATCCTTGTAGATTCCTGGGAGTTTCCCTTGAACCAGGTTTCTACCTGAATCCCAAATGCCCCCACTTTCCAGTCATCTCTTTTGTACGCTCTACCTCCATTCACTCCCCACAACTTAATTCTGCATAGTCCCATCCTGGCCTGCCCCCAGCACACCCACATTTCTCTTGTGTCTACTTCCCAGGAAGAACCATGATCTCCCCCTTGGGCCCTCCTTGTTGCCTAACCTCTCTGTATCTGTGGATTGTTTCATAGTTATTCTTTACTTTATAGCTAATATCTTCTGATAAGTGAGTACATACCAATTTATTTGTCTTTCTGGGTCTGGGTTACTTCAGGATGATGTTTTTCTAGTTTTATCCATTTGCCTGCAAATTTTATATGTTATTTTTTAATTAATTAATTAATTTATAAGTTTTGGTTTTTCAAGACAGGGTTTCTCTATGTTATAGCTCTGCCTGTCCTGGAAATCACTTTGTAAACCAGGTTGATTTGAGATCCACCTGCCTCTGGCTCTCAAGTGCTGAGATGAAAGGCATGTACCACTACCACCTGGCTGATATAATTGTTTTCTAGTTCCATTCATTTTCCTCCAAATCTCATGGTGTTATTTTTTATTAATTTATTTATAAATAATACTCCGTTGTAGAAATGTATCATATTTTCTTTATCCATTCTTCAGATAAGGGGAATCTAGGTTGTTTCCAGGTTCTTGTTATTACTAATAATGTTCCTATAAAGAAAGTTTAGCAGGTGTCCTTGTGGTATGATTCAGAAGCCTCTGGGAATATGTCTAAGAGTGGTATAGCCAGGTCTTCAACTCTCAGTTTTCTGAAAAACTACCATGTGAGTTTCAAAGTGGCTATAAAAGTTTACACAATGATTTATCTCCTCCCCTTTCCTACCTATTCTATTCTTCCTGTGCACCCCCAGTCCACCTACAAAATAATTTAAACACACATACAACAAACAATGACTTGAAGCAATAGTAATCACAACAACAATAATAAACCCTCATGACTCAAAAGAACCCAGGCCTAAATAAATTTGCTTCAGAATTCTAGCAAGTCCTTAAAGAACTAAAAACAATGCTTTCCAAATCATTTCATGAAGTGTAAAAGCAAAGAATGCGTCTAAGCTCTTTTATGAGGATAGCATTATGCTAGTACCCAAACCAGATAAATAACATACCATAGACAAGTTGCTCATGAATAAAGATGCAATATTTTTATAAAATAGTTGAAAACCAAATTCAAGAATACATCAAAAAGATCATCTATCATATTAAATTTGATTTTATTCCAAAGATGTGGGGATGATTTCTGTATTCTTCACATAAATGGCCTCAAGGGTAGAAATCATACAATCATGTCAATAGATGCAGAAAAGCATTTGACAAAATCCAACAACAGTTCATAATAAAAGAAAAACCTCTTAGCAATTAGTATGAGCTCTCTCTTAGTATAATAAAGGCTATATATTACAAACCTATAGAATTGTGCTAAATGGGGAAAAATCAAGAACTTTCCATAAAATTAGGAACAAGACAAGACTGCCCATGTTCTCCAACATTCTGTTTTTAGGTTTATTTATTTATTATATCTACACTATACAGTAGAGGGTACCAGATGTCATCATAGATGGTTGTGAGCCACCATGTGGTTGCTGGGACTTGAACTCAGGACCTCTGGAAGAACAGTCAGTGATCTTCACCTCTGAACCATCTCTCCAGCCACCTCCAACATTCTTTAATATAGTATTTGATATAGTGAGAACAGCATCAAAATGTCATTTTCTGAGCATAACACTGCTATGACCATCATAAACTAACAGAAGTTGTGCCTTCTGGCACTGGGCCTATATAATCTGGGCCCTCCCAAGTCGGCTGTGGGTGGGAAGGGGCTCACAGGAATCTGCCACTTATTGGTGGACTATTGGCAGAAGATTCTTGGAGAGGGGTTGCCATTGTATGCAGTTGTTAGCCCACCAGGCTCAAATGTGTAGTTCCAAACCTCATGATGAGTAGTCAGGCTGCAGAGTATGATCCCTACCCCTTGAACTTTGGTGAGCATGGGCGTGGGGAGGAGTGAGACAAAGACAGAGATGGTCAGACAGAGAAGCAAAGGGAGACAGAGAACAGAGAGAAGACAGATAGACAGACAGGCAGACATATAATAGGAACAGTGCCAGTTTGCAAGAAGGCAGTCAGTCATATTGGGAAGGGACAGGAGAAAGTAATGCAGGGTGACTATGATCATGATACATTTTATACATGATTGTAGTTGTTAAAAATGAAATAATTTTAAAAAGAGAGGATAAAGATACATGATAGCAAAAGATAAGACATATTATAATTCCAAGTTGAATCCTTGGCCAAAGTGGATTTTATTTTTATTATTGGAAACATGCTTATGATAACTGGTGAAATCTGAATAATACCTATAATAATACATTTAGACTCAGATGATAAATACATTTTTCTATATTAGGCTAAAAAATAAGTGAATGAGCAAGAAATAAATTGAAATAGCTTACAAAATGATGCTCATTCATCCTTTTCATGAAGGCAGAAGGTGGACCATCACAGGGTGCCCTCAAGACTGTAGCGCCTTTCTTTATTCCAGCTTCCACTTCAGATGCTGCAACTCACAGTTCAGGTTTCCCCCCCTCCTCCCGATTTCTTTCTTCCCCTTCCTCAAATATACCTCTTCCTCATCCCCCTCTTTCTTCTTCTTTCCTCTCCTCCCCGTTCTCCTCATTCTCCTCCCTCCTCCCCTTCCCCCCTTTTCCTCTTTTGTCTTCTATAGTTTTTTCTATAATGTTTAACAGAGATCTTGAATACAGTGTTTGCCACTCCAAGGGTTCCTTCAGGCACAGCACATAGCTCTCTTGTTCTCAGGAATTTTGGGGCAGTCAGAAAAACGAAAGAGTCATAGGAAATCATCCTCGTCTCAATGTAAACTATCCCACATCCCTTGTGATTCTGCTTTTACTTTATGGTTTTTAAATGTGACATTCTTTTCAAATTTACAGTCTACCTGGCACATTGTACAGCCCATAATTCCTGGTCTATGAAAGGAAAAGGAGTCAGAATTATTTGGTCCTGACACCACCCTGTATGTCTTTGTTAGCACTTCATTTGTGAAATATTCAATGGGCTCAAAGCAAAGCTCTAAATTAAGCACAGGCTGAGAACTTCAGAATGGGTTCATCATATTCTGGGACCTTGCCACTGCACAAATTACCAAAAATTTCTTAAGTTCCTTTAGAGTCTTTTTATTTTCATCTTTAGTCTTGGTATTTATTTAGTTCCTTCAGAATTTCTTTTTTCCTCTCTCAGTTTTGAAGAACTTTGTACAATATATTTTGGCCATAATCATTCCCTTCACAACTTCTCCCAGATTCACCCCTCCTTCCAAACCTATCGAACTGTGTTCTCATTTAATTTCAAACCCATCAAATTCAATTTGTGCTGCCCATATACTCTTGGATGTCTGACCTTCACTGAAGCATGATCAACCCACCAGGGGCTCCACCCTTAAAGAAAACTGACTCTCCTACTGCCAGAAGCTATTAATTCCCAATAGCTCCTTAGCCAGGGGTGGGACTCCTTTCCTGCTTCCCCTTCTCCATGCTGGGAGGTTTTCTAGATGCAGCTTGTAGAGGTCTTGTGTATGCTGTCACAATGACTGAGTTCATATGTGCAAGTGCCATGCCATGGCTAGGAAACACTGATTCCTTATAGTCACCTTATACCTCTGGGTCTTATAATCTTTTGCCCCCTCTCTTGTGATGATTTCTGAGCCTTGGGAGGAGGGAATGGAATATAGATGTGTTGTTTAGCAGTGAGCATTCTGCTGTCTCTATTTTCTGACTTTGACCAATTGTTGGTTTCTGTGTTAATTGCCATCTACAGCAAAAACCAACAGAAGTCTCTTTGATAAGGGTTGAGAGATGTATCAATCTAAGGGTATAATGACAAATCATTAGGAGTCATTTTAATATTATGTACATGGAGCAGAGTAATATTGGGGTTCTCCTTTAGGGTTCATAATACATCTAGCCACAGGCTCTTGGATGCAATGACAGTGACAACTATAGGATTCAGTTTGCAGACTGGGCCTTAAATCTAATCAGAAAATAGTTGGCTATTCCAGTGAAATTTGTGCCACTCTTTAACTAGTGGCCAAGTCTTACTAGACCAGTGGATCTAGTTGTTGTGGATCACATAATTTACAGTTAGGTAAGATTGCTGATTCCAAATACCTTGGACTGACTCCTTGGATCCCACTCCCCCTAGAGGAACACCTGACTCAGTCTTGAGGTTAGGGGGAGAAAACTGGATCTGCCAGGAGTGGAGGCTGAACTAAGCAATATTGGGACAGTGGGACTTGGGACTGCCTGCCGCCTGCCCAGGTGGGGATGGGGAGTTGTGGAGAAGAGAGAATGACCTGATGTGGTGAGAAGGGGAAGGGACCTTGAATAAGGATATACAAGGATAGAAAGTATGACTTCTTTGTTCATATTATTATTATGAATATTATTATTATTAATAGTAAAAAGATTGCTGATTCCTTTTTATCCTCTGACAGCATGTACTGCACCTTCCAAAACTTTGAAAACTAGCCATTAGGAATGAAAGCTAGCCAAAGAGGATGAGCTTGATGCCCTATATTCTGTGACTTAAGATTGTGCTATTTATAGCAATAGCATCATATTGTCCTGTTCTGGATGGTACCAATATCATTGGTAATTGCTTCTAATATATGGAGGGTTGTCTATGGGCCTTGACTTACTTAGCCACAAACTAGTCAGAAATTAATTTTCTTTCTCTAATTTCCATTCACATTCTTCTGTTGGTTAATATATTGCATTAATGATCTCAAGTCACTATCTAATGTAGACATAATTAGAATAAT
The DNA here is from genome assembly GCA_004025045.1 of Sigmodon hispidus. Classification (NCBI taxonomy): domain Eukaryota; kingdom Metazoa; phylum Chordata; class Mammalia; order Rodentia; family Cricetidae; genus Sigmodon; species Sigmodon hispidus. The sequence continues at coordinate 76,234 of PVIH01006098.1, read as the reverse complement.
GTATAGCCTTTCAAGATTATGAACTTCCCCATAGAATCTGGCTTCTGTTTATACCCATTTAACTTAAATATGTATGAAGGCGTTCACTGGCTTTTATCTACCTGATACAATAGTTTTATGCTTTACATCTAAAATCCTTATGAGCAAGTACACACCATATTTGTCTTTCTGGGTCTGTGTTACCTCATTCAGGATGATATTTTCTAATTCTGTCCATTTGCCTGCATATTTCAGGATGTGATTTTTCTTTATTTTAGTTTACCTGTTTTTATTTAAAATTTCTTTCTCATACCCACTACTACTCCCTCTCCTGCCCCTTCTCCCAGTCCTTCCCCAGCTTCTCACCTCCCCCTCATGGCCACATCTCCCATTCATTCCTCAGAGAAGGCAAGGAATCCCAAGGTGAGTCAATCTAGTGTGGTATATCCAGGTGAGGTAAGACAGAGTCCTTCTCCCAGGTATCAAGACTGAGAAAAGTGTTTCCCTGGTAGGCATGGGCTCTAAGAAGCCAGTTCATGGACCCAGGATGAACTCTGGTCCAAGTAAAAAAGGCTCCAGAAACTGCCCATGCCTTTCAATTGTCATTTACATTCAGAGTCTCCAGATCCATTCCATGAAGGTTTGCCAGCTATCATTTCAGAGTCTTTGAGCTCCCAACAGCACAGGACTGCGTACTCCATATGTCTTCCCATCATGAGTTAGATCCCTTTGCTCATGTTGTCTCTCCTCCCTCTCTTCAGCTGGATCAGTAGCTCAACATGGTGTTAGCTATGGATCTCTGCTTAGAGTCCTAGTTGGGCTCATCCTATTCGTTTTTGGGTGTTTCTCTAGCATCAGGTTTCTCTCTAATCCCACAATGGCTCCCTCTATCAGGATATCTACTTCTTTGTTCTCCTCTATTGCCCCCTACTATCCCATTCTAACTTCTGTTCTCTTATAACCTCCTCTTGCTCCCCCACCCCGTATGGTTGCAATTTTCTCTAAAGATCGTCTCTATTTTCCCTTCCCAGGGGGAATCTATGGATGTCTTCTTTAACTTTTCTTCTGTCACCTAGCTGCTGGGGGTGTGTATGGACTGTAGCCTGGTTATCCTTTGCTTTATGTTTGAAATATACTTATGAGTAAGTACATACCATGTATATCTTTCTGGGTCTGTGTTATCTCACTCAGAATGATACTCTCCAGATCTATCCATTTGCCTATAAATTTTAGGATATCATTTATTTTTTTTTACTGTTGAGTAGTACTCCATTGTGTAGATGTACCATAGTTTGTTAATCAATTCTTCAGTTGAGGGACATCTAGGTTGGTTCTAGGTTCTGGCTATTACAAATAATGCTGATATGAAAATAGTTGAGCTAATGCCCTTGGAATTAAGAATGGGCATCTCTTGGGCCTATGCCCAATAGTGGTATTGCTGAATGATTGGGTAGATGGATTCCCAGTTTTCTGAGGAAGCTCCATACTACTTTCCAAAGTGGCTGTACAAGTTTACACTCCCACCAGCAATAGAGGAGTGTTCCTTTTGTTTCACATCCCTTCCAGCATAGGTTGTCATATTTGTTTTTTGCTCTTTGCCATTAACAGGTGTAAGATGGTAGCTCAGAGTTATTTTTATTTGCATTTCTCTGAAGACTAGGAATGTTGAGCAGTTCTTTAAGTGTCTTTTTAGCCATTCGGAGTTCTTCTGTTAAGAATTCCCTATTTAGCTCTGCACTCCACTTTCCAATTGGGTTATTTGGTTTTTTGACCTCTACTTTCTTGAGTTCTCTGTATGGTTTAGAAATCAGTCCTCTGTCAGATGTAGGTTTGGTGGAAATCTTTTCTGTAGGCTGTCATTTTGTCTTACTGTGTCCTTTGCCTTACAGAAAGATCCTCAGTTTTAGGAGGTTACATTTATTAATTGTTGCACTCAATGTCTGTGCTACTGGTGTTATATTTAGAAAGTGGTGTACTGTGTCACTGCATTCAAAAGTATTTGCCACTTATTTTTCTGTCAGATTCAGTGTAACTGGGTTTATGTTGAAGTCCTTGATCCACTTGGATTTGAGTTTTGTGAAGGGTGATAGATATGGATCTATTTGCATTTTTCTACATGCTACCACCCAGTTATGCCATCACCATTTGTTGAAGATGCTACCTTTTTTCCATTATATATTTTAATTGCTTCGTCAAAAATCAGGTGTTCATAGGTGTGTGGATTAATGTCAGGGTCTTTGATTCAATTCCATTGATACACAAGACTATTTCAATGCCAGTACCAGGCTGTTTTTATTATGGTAGCTCTGCAGTAGAGCTTGAAGTCAGGGATAGTAGTGCCTCCCGAAGTTCTATTATTAAACAGGATTGTTTTGGCAATTCTAGTTTTTTTTTGTTATTCCACATGAAATTGAGTATTGTTCTTTCGAGGTCTGTGAGGAATTGTGTTGGGATTTTGATGGGGATTGCATTGAATCTGTAGATTGCTTTTATTCATTTTTACTATGTTGATCCTACCTACTCAAGATCATGAGAGATCTTTCCATTTTCTGTTATCTTCTTTAATTTCTTTCTTCAGTGATTTAAAGTTATTGTCATACAGTTTTTTCACTTCATTGGTTAGTACTATCCGTTGCCAAGCATGATGTTTCCCTGATTTCTTTTTTGCTCTTTTATCATTTGTGTATTGGAGGGCTATTTTTTTTTTTTAGTTAATCTTGTATCCAGTTACCTTGCTTAATGTTTATTAGCTGTAAGAATTCTCTGGTAGAATTTTTGGGATCACTTATGTATAATGTGTTGTATGTAAATAGTGATAGTTTGGCTTCTTCCTTTCCAATTTGTATCTCCTTAATCTCTTTTTGTTGCCTTATTTCTTTAGCTAAAACTTTGAGATCTATACTGAACAGATAAGGGGGAGAGAGGACAGCCTTGTCTTGTTCCTGATTATAGTGGGATTGTTTTGAGTTTCTCTCCATTTAGTTTGATGTCAGCTATTGGCCTGCTGTATATTGCCTTTATTATTTTTAGTTATTTAGCATGTATCCTTGATGGCTCCAGGACCTTTATCATGAAGGAGTGTTGGATTTTGTCAAAGGCTTTTTCAGCATCTAATAACATGATCATGTGGTTTTTTTTTCTCTCAGGTTGTTTAAATGATGTGTGACATTGACAGTTTATCTGATGTTGAATTATCCCTGCATCTCTGGGATGAAGCCTACTTGATCATAGTGAATGATTTTTTGATATGTTCTTGAATCTGGTTTGCCAATATTTATTGAGTATTTTTGCATCAATCTTCATGAGGGAGATAGTTCTGTAATTTTCTTTCTTTGTTGTATTTTTGAGTGTCTTAGGTATCAGGGTGACTGTAGTCTCATAAAAGGAGTTTGACAATGTCTCCTCAGTTTCTATTTTGTGGAAAATTTTGGGGAGTATTGTCTGTAGTAGGATTATGTTATTATATTGTTAAGCATTGTCCCACCTACTGGTTTAATAAAACTGCTGATTGGCTGAAGGCAGACAGGAAGTATTGGTGGGGCTACCAGACTAAGAAAACTCTGGGAACAAGAAGAACAGGGATGCCACAGAGGAGCCAGAGAGACACCATGGAGACACCACAATGAGATGCCAGCAAACACACAGGAAAGAAGTTAAAATGCTGCTCTGAAAAAAGGTACTGAGCTGAATGGCTGAACAAGATAAGAATCATGGGTTAGTTTAAGAGTGAAGAGTTAGCAAGTTATATGCCTGGGCCCTAGGACAATCAGCATAAAATTAATATAAGTATCTGTCTGTTTCTGTGGGACAGCCGGGCAGAACCTCAGGGCTAGGCTGGACAGGCTAGAAACCTCATACTACAAATGTTATTAAACCAATAGGAAGGACAATTATTTACAATGTAACAACATAATCCCACTACAATTGGCATTAGTTATTCCTTTAAAATCTGATAGAATTCTATGCTGAAACCATCTGGCCCACAGCCTTTTTTTGCCTGTGGCTCCATGGGTGTATCTAGCTTCCTTAGGTTAGGGTTTTCCTTCTAGATTTTCTGTGGGGTTGGATTTGTGGATAGGTATTGTTTAAATCTGGTTTTGTTGTAAAATATCTTATTTACTCCATCTATAGTGATTGGTAGTTTTGCTGGGTATTGTAGTCTGGGCTGTCAACTGTGATCTCTTAGTGTCTGTATAACATCTGACCAAGACCTTCTGGCTTTCATTATTTCTATTCAATAGTCTGGTATTTTTTTGATGGGTCTGCTTTTATAAGTTGCTTGGCCTTTTTCTTTGCATTTTTAATATTCTTTCTTTATTCTGTAGGTTTAATGGGCTAATTGTTATGTGGTGAGCAGAATTTTTGGTGTTCTAGTCTATTTGGTGTTCTGTAAGCTTCTTGTATCTTTCCTTATAGACATGATGTTCATAAGATTGGGAAAGTTTCTTCTATGATTTTGTTGAATATATTTTCTGCACCTTTGAGCTGGTATTCTTCTCCTCCTTCTATTCTTATTATTCTTAGGTTTGGTCTTTTTCATGGTGTCCAGATTTTCTGGACATTTTGTTCTATGACTGTTTTGTTTTAGTGTTTGTTTTTTAAAAAAACTGACCTATTTCCACTATTGTAGCTTTCACATTAGAGATTCTCTCTTCCATCTCTTACATTCTGTTGGTTATGCTTGCATCTGCAGTTCCAGTTCATTTTTTTCAGATTTTCTATTTTCAGCATTTCCTCTCTCTGTGTCTTCTTTATTGCTTCCATTTTAGTTATTAAGTTTTGCACTGTTCCTATCACCTGTTTGTTTGCTTTTTCTTGCTTCTCTAGTATTTCTTTAAGAGATTCACTGTTTTCCATTTTTTGCTTGTCTTTCCCTCTATTTCCTATATTTTTGGTTGTGAACCTAGCCTTTAAGTGATGAGCCATATCTCCAGCCCTCCTCTATTTCCTTAAGAGAGTTTTTAATTTCTCTGCTAATTTCCATTTTATCATCTTTATAAAGATATTTTTAAGGTTTTTTTCCCTCTGCTTCTTCTACATTGAAATGGTCAGGCCATGCTGTTGAAGAACCAATAGGTTCTGGTGGTGCCATATTGTTCTTTATGTTGTTGAAAAAAATTTTGTATTGGCATCTCTTCCTCTGACTGGTGTATTCATTGTCTGTGTTTCAGAGAGCTTTCAATTTCTCCAAGGTCTACTTGGTACTCTTGGTGAAATTGGAGCTCTTAGAGAAATGAGAGGCAGTGGAGCCTGTGTTTCAGGGATTAGCTGATGCAGCTGAAGCAGTTGTGAAGAGGCTCTTCATAGTCTGTGTTTCAGGAAGCCACTCTTGTGATGGGGCTCTCCAGAGGCTGTTTCTCAGGGAGCAGCCCTTATGATGGAGCTCTCTAGAGGCTGTATCTCAGGAAGCAGCTGAGGTTGGGGAGATGAGTGGGTTTGAGGAATGGGTTGAGGCTTATGGGGTTGAGGGTCTGATGAGGGGTGTTGATAGTCAGGCTTGCATTCAGGAGTCCTGCTTGCTTGCTTGCAACTGGAGCTGTGATTGGTTAGAGGGGTATGTTTTAGCCTGTTGCCCAGACCTGGGTGCTGTCCTAGCTCAACTGGCTAGCCAGCTGGGAGAAGGGTAACTCACCTCTTCTGCTGGGGTTCTCCAGAGTCTATGTCTCAGAAAGCAGCTAAGGTTGGGAGAATCTAGTTTTTTTTAATAGGCTGTGTCCCATGGTAGATCAACACATACTGCATTTGATGGGCCTATGCCTATGAATATATGGACAGTGAAAATTTTACCCTGGCTATTAAAAAATTTTAAAAAGGTAGAGGACATGAAGCTGGGAGGTAAGAAGTAGATCTGGGAAGTATTGATGGAAGAGTGGGAGATGAATATGACCAAAACACATTGTATGAAAGACTCATTGAATTAATAAACATCATAATGAAAATATTAAAAACAGGGAAGAGAAACATAACAATAAAAATAGTGAAACAGTTTTAAAATGATTCTGTTATAGGTTTAGACTTATGAGTAGCTAAAATTATTCACATTTACAATCTCCTTAGTTACATTGATAGCTATGTCATCCTGCAGATATATTCTCAATGAGTTCTACTGTTCTGCCTCATATCCATGTTCCAGATTATTTCATTTGATTGGGGCTTATTTTTTAACCAGATTAAACATCACATTGATAATGTTTTTTGTTGGGCATATGTAGTTAAATTCCACATTGTGTGTTACATGGACTTGATTTGGTAACACACTTCTCTATGAATTTTTCATCAAAATCTGGTATTCATTCAGTGCTTAGTTTTTGCCTGCTCAATAAGGGGAGATATTCCTAACCTCATTTGTCATAATTACTTCTGTTTTAATATTTTAGACCACAGAATGTTCATTTTTTACAGACAGTGGTGAATTAAATGTAATGATCTATCTCTGTGCTCACCAATGCTTTAATCCCATTTTCCCCCACTCTGGATTTTCTGTTTCTTCTAAGGAGTAGAGTTCCTTAATTTGTTTTTTCAATGATGTACATGGTAGACTCTTTGTCTTCGAACTTTAGAGATGACTTTGTTTGCCATTCACATTTGAAAAGTAATCGTGTTCAAAGTTCAAGATTGACAATCATTTGACACTTTGGGAATGGTTGCTAATGCTGATTGGAAGATCTCTACCACTTTATTTTTTTCTGGTTGTCTATGTTCTTTATGGGTTAATTGAACACGTTAATGATACTTCGATATTTCATAAACATGAGTATGGGTTGTTTCATTTGTCTTCATTAACCTATTAAACCAAGAGTCAATTTTTTGGGATGATTAGATTATTTTTACAAATTTAGAAACTCCTCAACGATTATTTCATGAAATATGTTTTTGATAATCACTTTACCATTTTAATGATACTCCTAAAATATATTATAGTTTCTAAATCTATTGTTTGCCTCTTTTTTAAAAAAAAAATTATTTAAGTGTATATGTGTGTGTGCCTACACGAGTTGATGTCTACCACCAACATGAAAGTATCCACAGAGTTCAAATAGCATTTAAGTCTATGGAATTGGAGTTATAGGTGGCTATGAGCCATCTAATTGGGCCTTGGAAACCAGAGTCTTCTTAAAAAGCAGCAAGTTGATTTCAACTACTCAGCAGTCTCTCCAGCCCTGACTTCTTCCTTTTTTCTGTATGTCTTTTGTCTGAGTTCTGGACAAATCATTTATTGCTAGCTTCCAGCTTTCTAGTCTTTTTTTGGCAAATACTTTTATGTATTTAGCAAAAACTCATTGAATTTTAAATGTGTATATTCTTTTACTTCTAAGATTTTTTTTTGTTTTCATATGTACCATTAGTTTTCTCTTAGTTTTTCTTTGCTGAAGTTTGCTGAAGTATAGTTTATATAAGTAATTTAAGTTTATGGTTTGCTATGCTTTTGGCAATTGTGAAGTCTTCTGACCACCACCACAACTAAAATACCCCTTTGCAGTCATTCCATTTTCCAGACTCAGCCTATGAAATAACAGCTGTAATTTCCATTACTGAACTTTTTCCCATTTAAGGACTGAAGATAGAATAAATCACACAGTATAGATTATCTTTTGCTTTAAATTTCTCTTCTTTTGATAAATGTTCTTCTTATTATTGTTTTGCATGTGCCAATTTTTTATAATTTAAATTTAAATGTTTTTGAAATTTTCATACATGAGTACTGTATTTATCACATCTTCATTTCTTTCTCTCAACATCCAGCTTCTCCATGACCTCCCCACTCCCTCTAAAATTCATATACTCATCTTTAATTATCAGTGTTACAAATATATATGTGTGTAATGTACAACCTACTGAGTCTGTTTAGTGTATACTGTATGTATATATGTATCTATTATAAGTGCAAACCTCTGAGTCCATCTTGTGTTGTCATATTTAATCTGTTTAGGGCTGTCTGTGGTGATATATTGTATATTTAATAAAATAAGCCTGGAATATCAGAGAACAGAATCACCCACAGTCAAGCCATGAGGATCAGAGTTTAGTGACTCACTCAGGAGACAGAGATTCTTTTGTAATTCTATGAGTTCAAGGCCTAACTACCAAATAGTAGTAGCTCACATCTTTAATCCTAACTTTAGGAATATGATGAGGAGTTGAACCTGGAAGTGAAACAGTTGGGCAGGGAAGATATTTAAGGCAGGAGGAGGCAGACATTCAGGTATTCTGTAGGAGCAAACCAGCCAGGTAAAGGACTCTTGAAGATAGCATTTACCCTGTTTGGCCTGAGAAGGTGGCTGGTGAGAATTGACTGTGGTCTGTATCCTCTGTCTGATATTTCAGCTTTTCTTCAATATCTTGTTCTGAGTTTTCATTATATCATAACTAGAATTTGTGCAATATTTGGTGCTCAAATTTTGGGACACAAATTAGAAAAAAAGCTTTTTGCCTGCCAGAGAAACTCCTGACTAAAGGAATAATTATCGGCTGGCTGGGCTTTCTGTTTGGAGTTAGCCTCCAGGTTTAAACCAATCTGGCCACACCTGTTTCTTCTTCACTTTCATCTGAGTAAGTTTTTCAGACAGTGTTCTTCTCCTGGTGGGCTGTGTGTGTGTATGTGTGTGTGTTTTCCCTTTTTTGACCCCTCCTGGGGCTGCTACCACACTAGGTAGCTGCCCCACTTCACAATCATCTGAATGGTCACTGATAACAAGTTTGGTAGGTAAATTGTGTTTTCTTAAAAAAGGGAAATTGTTTAAGGGAGAAAGAACTTTTTCCCACAGTAAAAATGGGAAAGAGTAGCATAATGGAAGTTGGTTGGTCTTTCTTTGATATTGTTCTAGATGATTTGATACTGGAACCAGTAAAGAAGAAGATATATAATATAAGTTGGATTACTATCATAATGTTTATTGTAATGTTGATTATGAATATTATATTATTTTTGTTTTATTATTTAAAAAGTCAGTTAATGTGAATTCGAAGAAGAAAGTTATAGAAAAGCCTGTTAAGAGAGAACACAAAGATATTCAATCCCAGACAGAAGAATTTAAAGAACCCATCTCAACATTGATTTTTAGTTGTTGGTTTTGTTTTTTGTTGTGTTTTGTTTTATATATAATTAATATTTGGTGATTTTAGCATCATGTACCCCATCAAACTCAGTTATGAGTTCTCTCAAATTCATACCCACTCTTATGATGTCCCCATTTACAAAAATGCCCATTCATGCTGCTCATTTATTTACTGGAGCATAATTAACCTCCCTGTGGCCAGACCCTTAAAGAAAACCAGTCTTTCCTCACCCACACCCCTGCCAGAGGCCATCAATGCAAAAGTGGTATTGCTAGATCCTTGGGGAGATTGATTCCCAGTTTTCTGAGATACTGCATTCCAGAGTGGCTGAAAAAGTTTATACTCCCACCAACAGTGGAGGAGTGTTCCCCTCACTCTGCATCCTTTCCACAAAAATGAAAAACCTAGAAGAAATGAACAGCTTTATGGATAAGTACCATTTACCCAAATTAAATTAAGATCAGATTAAAGACCTAAACAGTCCTATAACACCAAAGGAATTTGAATCTGTCATTAAAAGTCTCCCAAATAAAAAAAACAAAAAACCCCCTCAGGCCCAGATGTTGCAATGCAGATTTGTACCAGATATTCAAAGAAGAGCTAATACCAATACTCCTTAAACTGTTCCATCACAGTAGAAACTGATGGAATATTGTCAACATTGTTTTACAAGATTACTCAAAACAGCCTAAGGTTATAAAACAGTTTGTTGAGTATCTTTAAAGAAATCAGTATGTTGAGTATCTTTAAAGAAATCACAACATGAGATAAAAATTGGACAGAAGTTAGTTGGGCTCTGGTACAAATGTTAGAATTAAGGAGCATCAAGGAAGCAATTGTAACATATGGTATGTATTTACCATTTGAAAAACAAATGTTAAATTCCTGGTCAATATGTAGTCAAATTATTTTTAAGGACTGGTTAGATATGGTTATTGCTGTTTTGGAGGCCAGGCCACTTTTACAGTGGAAAACATGGTGGAAGGAGGAAGCTAAAACAATACAACAAAGAAGCAGAGCCAAGTCATAGAAATCTCCCAAGAACAATTTCTTGGGGAGGGAGATTATGCTGATATAGAAGAAGCGATCACTATACAATGAGCACATCCTCGATTTATGCCACATGGCAGCATTAAATACATGAGATAAGATTGAAGAAATAGGAAAAACTAAATCCTTCACAAAAGTGATTCAAGGGCCAAAAGAAACCTTTACAGATTTTTGCAAAAATTAATTGCAGTGGTAAACAGAATGGTACCAGATTCAGAAGCCAGGTGAACAGTAATTGAATCTCTGGCTTTTAAAAATGCTAACTCACAATGTAAGAAGATAATAAGGCCATTAAAAGCAAGATAAACACCCTTGGAGGATTGGATTTATGATACAATTAAACTAGAGCATTATAACTGTGATGATAACTGGATAGGAAAGGTTATTTCTAGAGATTTAAGAAAGAAATCAAAATATCAAATTTTACATTGCAGAAGGCAAAGTCACATAAATATAGACTATAAACAATGTCTTTGTTAGGAATAATCTGAAGAGAATGCCTTTCCCTTCTGGAGTGTGCAGAATGTATGGCAAAGGGAGCCATTAGACTAATGAGTACAGTTCAACAAGGGACAGACAAGGTAACTTTTTACCTTCAGGAAAAACCCTAAGGGAGTTTTAAAAGGCCCCTGTATCAAATCCAGTTCAGTCTTATCCTGCCATCATAGAGGAAACACCTTCTCACAACAATTAAAAAAAGTAATGCCTATTCTAAAAAAATCATGCTGCTCTGGACAATAGAAAAGCTATAGAAAAGAGAACAAAAAATTCAGGAAAAACCATAAAGCAAATATTTTGGCAAACATTTATAAATGAACAAAGGCCAAAGTTAAAAATATGAATAAATTATGTTGTCACTGAAGGTTTGGTAGTCAAGGGGGCAGGTGTAACAGTAATGTCACCAGAACTTTGGCATCCAAATTGGCCCCTTCAGGAGGTAAATGTTCAGTTTTGGGGAACTGGTACATTATCCTATGTATAACAGAGTGAAAGATGACTTGAATGTATAGGGCCAGAAGGACAGAAAGGAAAATTAAAGTTATATGTTGTTAACATTGCTTTGAATTTATGGGGATGAGACAGTGCAACAATAGAATATTCAAAATGAACCATAAACTAACATGTTTCTGGGAAAACATTAAAAGTTATTATGAGAAACAGTCATCAACAATTTAGGTTGTACAAAAACAAGGCACAACAGCTGCTGATCTTTCAAAGGCACTCACTGTGCTACCTTTAAAATGGTTAACCGATAAGCCTCTGTGGGTTTAGCAATGACCTTGAACAAAAGGGAAATTGCAGGTCTTAGACCAGCTGGTATAAGAACAGCTAAATGTTCAGCATATTGAAGAATCTACCAGCCCTGGAAATTATCCTATATTTGTTGTCAAAAAGAAATCTGGAAAATGGAGAATGGTAATGATCTGAGAGCAGTAAACAAGGTGATCCAGCCAATGGATTCCTACAATCTAGAATTCCTTGCCTTCTCTGTTATCTAAAGAATGGCATATTATGGTTATTGATTTAAAAGGCTGTTTCTCTACGATACCTCTACAAGAACAGGACAAAGAAAAATTTGCCTTTACACTGCCCACTTATTATATTTCTCAGCCTGTAAAGAGATATCAATGGAGGGTTCTCCAACAGGGAATGTTAAATAGCCCCACTTTGTGCCAATATTTTGTACAATAGCCATTAGAAGTGATACATAACAAATTCCCAAAATCTATCATTTACCATTATTTGAATGATATCTTGTTGCCTGATTCAAATATAGATACATTAGAAAGAATGTTTCAGGAAGTGAAAAAAATTTTGCCTACATGTATGTCTTTGTGAGGGTATCAGATCCCCTGGACTGTAATTGCAGACAATTATAAGCTACCATATGGCTCCTGGGAATTGAACCTAGGTCATCTGGAAGTACAGCCAGTGCTCTTAACCATGGAACCATCCATCTCTCCAGCCCTACTCAGTTGTTTACTTGGGACTGGAGTTCCTTTCTCTCTCAAAATTCATTGATTGTAGCTCTTCATCTAGTGGTTGGACTTTTGAAATTACCCTCTTCCATGTTGGCATGTCAACTCTTGTTGCCAATATGCAGACCAGTCTTAGGCAACCAACTTGTTGAGATTTCATGGGTGTAACTTCTCTCTCATGTCTATAAGCCATGTGTGTATATTTCTCAGGGATATTGAGCTGGAGTTTTCTTTGAGTGTTTGAGTGTTGGGTATGAGAGTGATGCTGGCTTTATAGAAACATATTGAATAGTTCTTGGGCTTCTTTTTTTCCCTTTGGATAATTTAAGAAGAAATAGTTATAGATAACCCTATGAAAGCCTAATAGACTCTGCTGAGAATCACCTGGGCTCTTTTTGTTGTTGCTGTTGAAAGGATTTTCATTTTGGTTTGATCTTCTTATTCATTATGGGTTTATTTAAATTGTTGATCTTTTCTTGGTTTTACTTTGGTGGTTTGGATCTTGTTCGTTTCTTTAAAATTTTCTAATTTGATGGAGAATAGGCCTTTACATTATTTCCTTATAATATTATGGGTTTTTGTTATTCACTATAATGTTGCCTTGCTTTTATTTCTGGTTTTGTTAATTTGGATCATTCTTTTGGTTAATTGGGCCAATGCTCTGTTTATTTTCATATTTTTTTTCTTCAAATTTTGAGATTGTAATATAATTACATCATTATTGAAATCACCTATTATTGTTGAGTTAGAGTTTATATGTGTCTTTAAGCTCCATAGTATGCTTTTTATGAAATTGTGGATGCCAGGGTTTGGTGCATATGTATTTATGGTTAGATGTTTTCTTGTTTTTTCCTTGGCTGGATGAAGGATGTTGATCTTTTCTGATTTGTTTTAGTTTGAAGTGTATTTTGTAATATAGTAGGAGAATGACACTGCTTACTTCCCGTTTCTGTTTACTTGGAACATCTTTTACATGCATTTATATCTTTTCATTTTAAGGTAGCTTCTGTCTTTGACTACATAGTGAGTTTTTTTGGTTTTTGGTTTTTTTTTTTTTTAAATCTAGTCAACTAACTTGTGACTTTTGATTAGGGAGTTGGGATTATTAAAACTTAAAGTTGTTACTGGAAGGTTTGTACTGACTATTCTCTTTTTTTTTCTTGCTATTTTATGTTTCATGGAATTATAGCTTCATTTGTATTTTTCTATAATTTCATAGCTATGCTTATTTCTTTCTGAAGTACTCCTGCCAGTATTCCCAATAGGGCTGGTTTGGTGGACATAAGTTTTCTTTTTAGTTTGTTTATATCATGGAAAGTTTTTATTTTTCTTTTAACTACTGCAGATCATTTTTCTGGGCACAATAGTCTAGGCTGCCATTTAAAGCATGTATAACTATAATCTCACTAATCCTTTGTATTTGATGTGATCACAATGGAATAAAAGAGTTCTTATAAGATAGAATACAAATGGCTGAGAAACATTCATTAAAATATTTAACATCCTTTGTGATTAGGGAAATGTAAATTTAAACTACTTTGAGATTTCAGCTGACCTCAATCAGAATGGCTAAGATCAAAACAAGCCTAAGGATGTCAAATGCTGTCATAGATGTAGAAAAAGGGGAACAGTTACTCACTGCTCATGAGAGTGCACATTGGCACAGTCAGAGTCTGGAAATCAGTGTGTAGGTTCCACAAAAAAATTGAAAATAGAGCTACTCTAAGGTCAAGCTTTACTGTTTATGGACCAAAGGGATCTATATCCTACCACACAGATACTTGCTTATCCATGTTCATTATTGTGTATTCACAACATCCAGAAAATGAAACAACCTTGATGTCATCTACTGATGAATGAATAATGAAAATATGGCATACTTAGACAATGGAAAATTGGTAAGTTATTAAGAAAAATGAAATTATTAAAATCATAGGTAAATTGATGGAGCTGCAAATTATCATTCTGAATGAGGTAACCAAAGAAAAACATCACGTTTTCTTTCATTTGTGGATTTTAGCATTGAATAATTTTTAGATGTATTTATTTTGCTTGGAATATCTACAGAAATCAGGAAATTAGTAAGAGCCCTTGGAGAAGAGTTTTCAAGGGAGAGAAGATAGAAAACCCTGGTATAAATGGTTTAAAGAGAACTATGAGACAGAGATGCTTAAATTGGGTGAGGACAAGGGAAATTTAGGGAGATAGATAATACTAAAGACTTTTCAAAAAATTCCTATGGAAATTTCCTACTGTAGAAGTTTCCTAATGTGTGTGTGTGCACGCAAGCACACACACACACACACACACACACACACACACACACAAAGAGTTAAAAATGGATTCTGTTCTAACAGGGAAACATTGTCCCTAAAAATAATACTAGAGACTAATAAATAAAAATGCTAGGACCAGGAATGGCTACTTCTTTTGGAGTTTTGGACAGTGGGGTCCAAAATGCCCCAGACACAGGGTATTGAAAGCCTTCTGATTACCTTCCAGAACTGGACAGTAAGGTCCTCTTGCTGAAGACATCACATATGTGAGTCATAGAACATAAAAAAATTCATGTTGGTACAGACCTAGAAACTTTGTACATACTGGCTACCTTTCATAGTCATGGAAATTGCTATATATGCTACCAGAGGAGAATGGTAAGCATCAATCATATTCAGATAGAAAGCTTTCAAGCTACAATAATGCCTGGCTTATTAAGGCATACCTACTTGTGCAATAGTGGCATAAACATCATGGGAGTAAACAACACTTTAGATTGGATTTAAGACCCATTCCTCAAGATGAAAGCTGTATCTGGCATCACTATTAGGCTGAGAACATGTAGCTAGATGGGTCATAGGCCCTAGGAGACAATTTATTGTTATTATTCTGCCAAATGGGCACAATGCTTTATCAGTATGCCTATAAATTAAAACACCCTTCAACCTCTATCAGAAAAGCCTCTGTTTTGTAGTATGATCAACACAGAGACCCACAATGGACCAAGGTGCAAAGAATAAAAGAATATGAAATGATCACCCTAAAGACAACATATGCACCATCCATAGTTCTCTAAATGCTCAGGAAATATTGAGAAAGAAGGGGTTGACAAAGTCTAAGAGCCAGAGGTGGTGATGACACCTCAGTTCTTTTTAGTGGTAAGTGATGTTCCATTTTCCAGCTTTGCCAGTTTGTTCAGTTATTACTAGAAGAGATCTTTGTGGCTTTTAAGCTTTGGCGGTTACAAATAAAGCTACTCAAATGATCATGTACAGGTTTGTGGGTAAACATAAAATTTCAATTCATCTGGTTAATTACAAAAGGGCACAAATGCTCCAAGTATATGCTCTTCTCTAAGAATTGAATTGAACAGTCTGTCTTCCAAAGTAGTCACTCTTGGATTCTCACCAACAGCAAGTTTGACTTTCTGGTGCTTTTCATTATTAGTATTCTATGCTATCTGTCACAGATTATAACATTCTGGCAGAGGTATAGTAGTGTGAGTTTTTGTTTAATTGTAATCCCACAATAATAGTGATGTTCAGCATTTGTTCATGTGCTTACTAATTTTTAAAAAGTCAGAGATTTAATTTCCCCAATTTCTTTTGTATATATACATATACACTCAAGTATGTGACTGTGCAGGTGTGCCTACATATCTTTGCACATGTATGTGGAGGCCAAAGGTCACATTTGGGTGTTATTGATCAGGCTCCATCCATTTAATTTTTCTCTAAACTTTCATTGTTATCCCAAATGGTCCAAAGTTTGTTCTTATGTAAGAATCACATTATATTTTAAAATATCTTTTATTTATTCTTTGAAAATTTCATACATGTGAAAAATATCTTTTAATCGTACCCATCTCCAACTCCTCTGTCCTGCTCTCCCATGGCAATTCTAACATGTCACCTTTCTTACTTCATGGCCTCTTTTTTTTTTTTTATTCTATAACTTTGGGTCCAATTAGTGCTTTTTGTTGGAACATTTATAGATCTTGTTGTCTTGGGTTCTTATGCAGTACTCATACCTGCAGTGAGTTTATGGGTTTGTTCTCCATGCCATGTACAGAAGTCAGCATTTCACAAAAACATTTCCTGCCTCTTAAATTCTTTTTGCACCTTATTTCACTGTTTCTTGAGTCTTGGGGAGGAGCAATGTTGGAATAGGTGTCCCACTTATGGCTGAACACTCAGTAGACAATTATTCTCAGACCTTGTAGCAGTTCTGAGTCTCTCCATTAATTGCTGACCACTGCTGAAAGGAGTTTCTTTGGCTGAGGTTCAGGGTATCACTGATATTTGGGATACAAATGTAAATATTATAAGGTAGGTTGACAATATGTACATTTAGCAATACAATGGTCATAGGCTGCACATTAAGGATTATGACTTCCTGAGCCAGAGGCTTTGACCAAATTTATACTACCAGGATTAAATATCCTCTTGTGGAGCAACCCTCAAAACCAAACCCAAAGTAGTTGATTACCCACATAACCTTTGTGCCACTTTTGCACCAGTGGGCACATCCTGTTTGGCATGTGGATATTGTAGCATGCATTGTTTGCTGCTTGGCAATACTTGTGATGTCTCCCCACCCCAGTAGCCTTCCTAGCACCTTCTAGTACTATGAAAGCTAGCTACTAAGGATGGGGTTTCCCAGTTTGAGATTAATTTAACTGTGTCCTGCAACCAAACTCTATAGAACAACTCTTGTTGTCTGTTGTCAACACACACAAGCTCAGATCATAAACTTATCTGTCACCCTCATTTTTTCGTTTTGTTTTATTTTCACATGTATGTGAAAAGTTATTATTCATTTGTCTATTTAGTGTGTGAGAGTGCATGAATGTAGGTGCAAATTCCACAGACTTATTTGTGGATCTCAGAGGACAACCTGCAGGAGTTGAGTTGGTGTTCCCCTTTTAACATGAACGATCAAGGGATCAATCTCAGGTTATCAGGCTTGGCAGCAAGGGCCTGTACCTGCTGAACCCTCTCACCAGCCCCATTTACTTGTTTTAAACATAACTGACTCCTCAGATCAAAAACTGTCAGATATTTCTGACAATCAGTTTTGGCACTGGTATTTTCAATATATTTTTCCATGTCTTTTTTCCTTTAAGAGAAAAAGTGTACCAGCATGGCTCTGTGGATTTCATTCTTGGTTTTATTTCTTATTTTCTGCTTGAATTGGTAAACACATTCAGTGTCTTTTACCCCCAAGTTCCTTTTCTGCATTGTGGCTATCACAATAATAATGAGTACCTGCTGTCAAGCCACGTGTCAAAGCTGGGGATCACTAATGCTAAGTTACCTTCAAAAATGGCAAGGTTCTAGAAAAATATCACATGGTTACATAGCTAAATAATATTAATTAAGCTTTATAATTTAGAATTGATATTCAGAGAGGCCTATCAATGAGTCTGAGCCTAACTAAAAGGCAGTGTTCCACTCTTGCACGTCTCTGGCTCTCTGATCAGAACGGCAGGCTTTTTCCTTTGGCATTCTTGGCTCAGCTCTGAAACCTCTGTTTATGCTGCTCACCACTTGGGGACAATCTCAAAGACACTATCACAGGAACTGAACTGCATCACTGGAAAATGTGATGGTAGGAAAATGGGCAGTCATATTTTTTCCAGTTTTATTTGCCCCACTTTTGCCCCTTAGAGTAAGTGAGTCAGAAATTAGTAAACGTGGAGCTTAGTTTTTGGATCATGAGATTTATTTTGAAGTAGCATTATCTCAAGTAATATCATACATCTCTTATGCATAAAATTTAAAAGCATTGTTTTTTTCTCTTCTGAGGTGAAGGCCAAGGGAAGTGTTGCCACATCAGTAGGTGTGGCCTTTCCAGATAAGAACCAGCCACATCTCATCTTCTCAATGAGACTGAAGAAAACAAAGTTAATGTTTCTATATTTTTCTTTTATTTTCCTGGCACTTTATGTTTCAAGCTGTTTAAGACAATTTCTTCAGTTTGTTGCGCTTCATTTCTCTGGAGACAGGCACACCTAGCAAAATGTATGGCCTGACTCATCTTTAGGTTTAATCTATATAGTAATTCTTACCTATGCCACTTTACCCTGACATTTCTGGAGACACAGCCTCTGTTTATCATGTTTTCCTCATGTGTGCAATACTCCATCTCTAAAGCAAGAATGAATGGAAGCCTGACGGGAAAGAATTCGCAACCACTGTACTGAAGCCTCAGAGCAAATAGTGGGAGAGTCCTCATAAATATTCATTATGCTCACTGAGAAGGCAGAATGCTGAATAGGATGACAAATGAGACTTCCCATCCTAAATGGATAATAAGCAGTTCTACAAAATGACTTTCAGCCATTCCTTACTTGGTAGAAATGCTGAATACTGTCCCAGGAATTCTAATGAGATGTGCGTCCATATATTTGTTTCAACATAGGTGATATTCAGAAAGAGACATTCTTACCTGTGTGTATGGTTCTCCATCAAAATGTTCAGAACTTTTCTGATACCAAGAATCAGAATTTTTTGATTCCATATTTTTTATTCTTATCTGGAACTCTGGCATTTGATGTGAGGGAACCCTTAATATTTTCTATTGCTTTCAGCATTGGTAATTGTATCAGTCAATTTTCTGTGGCTAATGCCACCATATTCAAGCCATACTTCCCACCAAGTAGTGTGTCTCAGATTATGCCTCTCGCAAGGGACAGCACAGTGTTCAGGTGCAGCCCATATGGGTTCTGGTGCATCGTTATTGAAGTCACATGTACTTCCTGGAAGTGATCTGTATTGGTCCTTGCTCTTGTTTCTAAGGACTGGAAGAGATGCTGACTGTGAGGTGTTTAGTGGGCTCAGCACAGAGATAGCATGACTCTACTCATCATTCCCAGGGAACAGCATCAGTTCTATTGATGATAGTTTCCTGACAGGAACATATTCTTTGAGGCTTTTTTTGCCTATATCCTCAGTTTCACTATGTATAAGAGCTATGATTTCTTTCCCTCATTTTCACTGATCTCTTCTATCTTCTTTCTTAAGCTACATGCATTACTTCCAGCGTGTAGCTCATTTTCATTTCTAGTCCCCAAAGTAGTGAACAACTCCGTGTATACTCTTGTGCTTAGGATAAGTTATGTAGATGCATGTCCCCTCATATTTGCATTTTAAAGACAGAAAAATATTTGTTTATTTTTTCCTGTCCCAGATCAGGTAGATCCTTTCTGAAGTCATTTTCCACCTACATTTCAGACTCTCCCACTGAACAGAATCAAGAAAGAGCTATCAATCTGTCAATCCTGTCTGTGTCCAGGCTGGGTGAAGTTTCCCATGTTAACATTTAAGATTGAGCAGGTAGTCTTCCTGATTTAATTTGATCCAATTCAGACAAACTAGAAACAGTTACAGAAGGGACTCTCTTTGTCCCTTTTTAATTTATGTCTTTAATTATTTTCATTAATCTGATGTTTCAGTTTTAAGATTCCAACTATCCACAATCAGCCATAGTGTGAAAATAATTAAATGGTAAATAGTAATAAAATACTTAATTCCTAGGTTTTAAGTTTCAAATAGTTCAAAGTATTCCAATGAAATCGCACAGCATCCAGCTACTTCTTGTTCAGGATATGGTCATCATGTGCTAAGGGTGTCCACACTGCATGTACCACTGGTTCAAATGTCACTTAGTAGCTTACTTGACTGTAGAACAGATTAGTATGATATCACAGTGCTTATATTCAACAAACCCTTATGTTAATTAATGATACCCAAATGGAAAATGCTGGTAATTTAGATATGCCCAAGTGAAGTCACTAGTACTCTTCTTTCCTTCCATGAAAAGGCAAGAAGGAAAAAAGACAGCATGTAAGGGACTGACTACTAGAAAAGGTTTTACCCATCTGTGAGAGGTCTTACAACAGCTGCCCATATGTGGAGTGGTGGCAGAGCTAATTTAATTTAGTGCTATTGTTCAAAAGAAGCCTCTAAAATGTGTCTGAAGAGCAGGATGTCTGGAGGTATTACATGGTATTTGGATCTACTCGCCTAGGAGCCATAAACACCATAAACAACCAGAACAGCAGGGCCACCATGCAGCAGAGGAACTCTTCCTACAGACAACACTCCTAAATGTGATCCACATACTGTACAAGGTATTGACCCTAGCCAGAATTTGCCTTTTGGAATGGCTACAAGTAACACCATGTTTACAAGAGTGGCACTGACCTAACCTGTTTCTGCACTGACATGTCCCAGGGTCTCTTTTAAATCTCCCAGACTCCATTAGCCAGAGGTGATGTCAAAAATAACTGCAGGTACTGAATTCGGAACACCTGCCTTGGTTTGATGTGTCTTTTGTGTGCTTTACACAATCATGCTTTTACTTTTACAATCACACCGTTAATGATTATTCTGCTTTGTAATTGTGAGAATAGGCTTCAGGTGGTCAGCAAATGACCTCTAGCACCACAGTGGTCAGCATCTCTCATCGCTGCCTCAGCTGCTCTTGACCTCACCCATACATTCACATTATTAAGGGAGATGCTTTATAGAGTTATGGCTTGATCCCTGTAGCCTTGATCTCAGTGTGTGGGGGTGAGTCAGAGATATGACATTGGTATGATCTGGACTGAGAGGTATTGGCTTACTGTGCACTTCCCTGCTCACTGAGGCTGCTGTTGGCATTGTTGCACATTGCTCATCCCCTTGGGGGTAGCTGCATCTAACACTGAGCCCCTGGAGAGGGCAGGCTCCCTTTCTGCTAACTTTCATCAGAGTTGATATTAGTTCAGCCAAGGAAAGCCAAGTAGCAAGAACTGAGGTCCCTGCCAGAAAGAAAGCAGTCCCTTGCTTTTCCAAGACACCTTTATGTCAGTTACAAGGTTTTTTTTTTTTTTCAGAATTTTTTCCTTTCTGTATTTTACAAGATAATTGACTTTCTCTAATCCATCTGTGCTTCACCCTTCATTATACATTCAAGCTTTATCTTTTCAGAACTTAGCTTACTATTTCATGAAACAACACAGGCCTCATTTTCCATTAAATATTAATACTAGTGTAATAAAACTGAACCAACAGAGTTTTTAATCATCCCACTTTCAATCATTAAATCTCATTTGAGTTATTGATGATGTCAGTACAATGACACATGTAACGTACATGTCTGGAGTTTTAGCATCACAAAAAATTACATTCTGCTATGATTCTGTCTTGTGAGTTCTTCATAGTTAACTATAACATAGAAAAATAGATCAGAATACAGATTTTTTATACAACATGCTATTATGAGAATGTGCATAGATCTAGATTTGTAGAACATTACCAGTTATAAGACAAAACATGTATGTGTCTAGAGGAAACAAGTGTTTACTTATTTCTCTGCACTCAGGGTTACTGTATTTGTTTTCCACAAAACTAGCTTGCTGTGGCAAAGTATTTGAAATAAACATTTTATGAGGGAGAAAGGTTTGTTTGGGTATGTGATTTAAGAGGTTTTGCCTACAGTTATTTTGCTAATTCACATTTGGGTTTTTGATGAGGCACAACATGAGGGCAGAACAAAGTTGCTCACCTCATGGTGACTGGGGAGTAAAAGAGAGGAAGGGATTTACATCCCAGAACCCACTCTGAGGTCACCCCAGTGACCTAGCTTCCTTCTACTAAGCCATATGCCCCAACAGTTCCAGCACATCCATGGTTCCATAGATTAGAAACAAGCCTTTTTAATAACTGAAATAGTTTAAGAATGATATGTAGCAATAGTTTTCCATGATGACTAGTGCTTGAACTGAGAACTCCTGAGGCCTTCACACTAGGAAGTATATGGGAATGAACAAAAGGAAAACGAGAGGACAGACAAAAATTTTGTGGTTAAAGTAAAAATGCTGACCACACAACTCAGTGCTAGGGAAGCTTGTTGAAGTTTGAACAGCAGTTATGCTGGCAGCTTTTTCTTAGCTGTGTGTTCCCCTGTCATAGATGGATCTTTATTCAGGTTATATTCATGCTATACAAGGACCTGTGTGTTTCCAGGGTGCAAAACAAAATGGCTGGAGTTTTACAGAAGGCTCAGACAGTAAATCATAGCCCAATTTTCTGACCAACAAATGACATTAAACTCCAGCTGCCATATGGGCAACACTAATTGGATTCAGTGGGTTTTTTTTTTTAAAGAAGGAAGAAGAGAAGAGGAAGAGGAGGAGGAGGAAGACTCTGGGAGGGGGCCATGTTAGGATATTCCAGGGAAAGTTGGAGGGAGAAAAATGGGGAATGAATATAATCATAATATATTGTGTGCATGTATGAAATTCTCAAAGAATAAATATAAAGTATTTTTTTAAGATGACAAAAACCCAAACAAACTCAAATCTCCAGCTGCCTGGCCACCCAGCTGCCTGGCTGTGAAGTGAGATAGAGAGCTGTAGTGTATACACTGCAGAGTGTGAGGATTTGAAGGGATAAAAATGTTTAAATACCTTAACTGATGAGATGCAAATACCAGGTGCCCTGGCTGGGCTGTTTCCAGATATTTTCTATGGATAATTCAGGGCTTCAAATGCCTTCAAAGCCAAAGTGCTTCTCTGAGGATTAAAAAAGGAGTAAAGCAAAGTCAATCCCGGATGGCAATCCCATGACGAATTGATTCCAGCTTTTAAAACTTGATAAAGATCCACCTGCCAAAGATAAGGAAAATGAATTTGTTATTTACTCTGTAAATAAATGTTAACTTTAAACTTTATCGCTGCTGGAAATGTTCATCGAGTGCCAACCATATTCTGGGCACTAAGTAATACACAAAAGTTAAAATGCTGAATTAGATAAAGATGGTGTCTGCTTCTTGTCACTCATACTGGGCAGGTAGACATAGATCAAGCCTAAGCATTTAAGACACCTGGGTTCTATTTTTGATAATTGATTGCAACTTAGTGTCTAGACCAAGTTGGGCTTAGAAATAGAAGATTCTGATCTCTCAGAGTGAGTCATTGTTTGCCAAAATGCAAAGAAAATGATTGTTGATATAAACTAGCATAGCTGTTTGTTGGTGGAACATGACTGACCGGAATTTTCTTCCTCCTGTGGGTTAAGTATAGTGCTGTAAAGGGGAGCAGAAGGGAGCCAGAGAGCCAGGGATCAGAGAGGTCAGTTTACCAGAACTGTTAGAGGATGGAGGTTCTGCAGTGGCATGTGTTCCTACATGAACCTGCATGCTTCCAAGTTGTTTTACATGGGTCTCTGTGCCATGTCTGCCTAGTGTGGAGACTGGAATTAGCCTTGGGCTATCTCCTTTGGGGCCCAACTTTTAATTACAGACATAAAAGAAGGCTCATCCATTTTTGAGAGAAAACAGACCACAATCAAGTCATAGGAACAGCAGCCTTATGATGGCCAACTGTGAGTTTTAAAGACAAATTGTGGGTATTTAAAGAGTTTTTAATAATTGCTTTTGATTATACAAATTTATGAGAAATGTGGTGATAATGATAAACATCTTGATGTGCAGTGATAAATCAGAGCAGCCAGTATTGCCACCCTCTTAACCATTTTGAGAGATTTTTGTTATCACATAATTCCTCATTTATAAAGCTGAATGTGATATTTTAATACACTCACATTGCTATGTGCTGAACAAATCATGGTAATTAGTATTTCCATATTCTTACCACTCCTTTAGAGCTCATTTTCTCTCATTATTCATAAGTATATGATATGTTATTATGAATTATAGCTCCCCATTTTATAGAATACTAAAAATACTTAAATCTACACTTATTTTTAGCTTTGTGAACCTTTTAAATTATTCCCTTGGGATTATTTATTTAAAAAATACTGCTTTGCAAGGTGAAATGCTGGTTTAACTGAGCATACAGTGAGTAAGGTAGAGAAAGTTTGCTTTCTCTTAATGGTTACAGTCAGCCCTTCATAACTGGGGCTTGGAATCCTCAGGTCCAACCAACCACAGATTGAAAGTATATAGTAAAATAACTATACTTTTCCTTCTTTTTCCTTGTCATTATTTCATGAAGAGATAAGATTATTCTTACAGAATTCATGTTTTACTAGAAGAATGATCAAGGCAGTATTTAAAACATGAGAGATTATATGCACTATTTGTTATTCACAAATATTAGGTCATTTCACATCTGGGTTTTTTAGTATCGAAAAAAGATCCTGGTGCTACTTTATATAGAAGCTGAGAGATGATTGAACGTAAGTTGGGCCTTGGGGCTTTTGGGGATGTATGCTTCCTCAGCCTCAGTCACAGCAAGAGGGCATGTGGTATGTGTGTGTCTGTGTGTGTGTGTGTGTATAAAATATAGTCATTTCCCCTGAATTAAAACAAAATCTTAGAACACAATTGGAGTGTAATTAGATGATAGTGAGAAGCCTGGGTTTCATATCCCACTGTCTACTTTTGCTAAGTCCTAGAATACACAGAAATAATTCAAACTGTTGACCCACAGTAAACTTTCTATTATTTTATTCTTTCCTTTGCTCATATTATTCTTCTTATGCACACCTTGCTGTCTTCTAAATTTGTGGCCTCTTTTTCTTTAATTTGTGATATATATATATATGTGTGTGTGTGTGTGTGTGTATGTAAATTTATATATTTCCTAAGTATATAAATACAACCTTCTCAGACTGTATAATGTTACTTTCTCTTTTTTTTTTAAACTTTATTTATTATTTATTTATTTATTTGCCTTGGTGTTTGCCTGGAACTGGAACTACAGACAGTTGTTAGCTGCCATGTGGGTGCTGGGAATCGAACCCAGGTCCTCTGGAAGAGCAGACGGTGCTCTTAACCGCTGAGCCATCTCTCCAGCCCCCATAATGTTACTTTCATATATACCACTTCAAGGTTGACCACTTGGTATTGTTTAGTCAATTTAGGGGTTCTTTCTCAGGAGAGACTATTTTTCTCCCTCTGACCTCAGCATTCTTTAGTTGCCTGTAGTCCTTTGTTTAAGGTTGAAACCCCATAAGATTTCTTCTTTTCATTTAGCATGTCTATTAATACATCATTGTCAGACCTTCTTTAGCCAGCCATTTGATGAGGCTTTATGGGTATATCTCTTTGACATCTCTAGAAGACAGAATCTCACAGTAAACCTCCTGCTCTGCTGTTTCTCAGAGTCTTTCTGGCCCATCTTCATCTATGATCCCTGAGCCTTAGATTCAGAGGTTGTATTGTAGGTGTATCAATTGGGGTGGGATACCACATGGCCACTGTTCTCAGCATTTGATCAGTTGTGGCTTTCTGTAATGATCTCCATGTGTTACAAGTAGATGTTTCTTTGATGAGGGTGAGACCTATACTTTTCTGTGGGTATAAGGATAAATATTTAGAGTGTAGTTAGGAATTATGCTGTTTTAGTAAAGTGGTAGTTGTAGGTTCTTCTTCAAGATCTATGACTTCACTAGCCTTGTGTAGTTGGCTAGGTTTCCAGTACCAGGCATGATTTTCCTTTTATTGAGTAGGTCTTCAGTATAATTAGAGACCTGTTGGTTACCACGAAGGTGTGCTTGCCACTAATGCATCCTTAGGGTTATTGAGCCATAGCAATCATTTGTTGTACTTCATAGGCATCATTTTTGGGTAGGACTGTTAGTTGCTTCCCTCCTTTGGAAGCTGGCATGACACCTTCTGATACCATGAAAGCTAGTATTCAGAGTGGAGGCATTCAGGTTAGTTCTGGGTCAGGAGCCTCTGGGACCTGTATCTGAAGTACATGATGTCTTCATCAACAGGGGCTTATCTTCCCTCCTTTGGAGTCAACTAAAGGCAATAACAAAAGGCTGTATATTTTGAGAATCTCTTGGATAGCTCTGACCAACAGCTCAAAAGAGTCTTCTCAGGTCTGTTATTGGGTTTTTGTTAGGTGATCTTTGGCTCTTGGAGGGAGTATTGTAAGCCCAAGTGGGAAAAATTTATTAAAACTATGCATATTTATACATGGAATCACTATATTTATTTTAAAAATAGATAGCTAATAGTATTTCTTATGACTTTTTTCAGACATCATTATTTTACCTCTTCCTTCCATCTTCTACACTTAACAAAACTTTC
This sequence comes from Sigmodon hispidus, assembly GCA_004025045.1. NCBI lineage: Eukaryota > Metazoa > Chordata > Mammalia > Rodentia > Cricetidae > Sigmodon > Sigmodon hispidus. The sequence continues at coordinate 50,120 of PVIH01006098.1, read as the reverse complement.
CTAAAGAGCCCCCATTTTCCCATTTCCCAGATCAGGTTGTTTGTACCTGTTATTCTATTTTTTTATTTTCCCCAGGACATGTACTCACATTAGAAGATTTGGATCTAGAACTTTCTAGTAAGAAAAAGCATGTGATGTTTGTCTTTCCAAGTCTGGGTTACCTCACTCAATATGATATTTTCTTTTTTAAAAACATTTATTTATTATGTATACAGTATGCAGAAGAGGGGACCAGATAATCATAGATGGTTGTGAGCCACCATGTGGTTGCTGGGAATTGAACTCAGGACCTCTGGAAGAATAGTCAGTGCTCTTAAACTCTGAGACATCTTTCTAGCCCTCAATATGATCTTTTCTAACTATATCCATTTACTTGCAAAGTTCATGGTTTCATTTTTCTTTTTCGCTGCATAGTATTCCACAGTGTGTATACACCACATTTTCATTCCTCATTTGGCAGCTGAAGGAAAGTTTGGTTGTTTTTATTTCCTAGTTATGAACAGAAAAGAAATGACCATAGCTAAACAAGTGTCTGTGGAGTGTAATGCCAACGCCTTTGGGCATATGTCAAAGAGCTGTATAGCTGGGTCATACTGTAGATTTATTTTTACCTTTTTGACAATACTTTTTACCTATTTCCATAGTAGCTCCAGTTTGCAGTTCTACCAACGATGAATGAGGATTTCCTTTTCTCCCATACCCCCTCAAGCATTTGTGGTCAGTTGTTTTGGTAATCTTTGCCATTCTACATGGGTTAAGATGAAATCTCAAAAGTTGATTGGATTTGCCTTTCTCTCATTTATATGGATATGATCATTTTTTGAGATATTTCTTGACCATTTTCTTCTTGTTTTGAGAACTCTCTGTTTAATTCCCAGTCCCTTTTTTTGAATGGTTCAAAATATTTGCTTTTGATATGTGTATTTGTGTATTTTGCATAGGGTGTCTACCTCATGTGTGAGTGTTCAGAGACCAGAAATGGGCATTGGGTCGCTGAAGCTGGAGTTACAGGTGATTGTGAGCTACCTGATGTGGGTGCTGGGAACTGAATGTGAGTCCTCTAGAACAGCAAGATGTCTGAACTGCTGAGCTGCCTTTATACCTCCAAGTTTGTGTTTTGGTTGGGGGAAATTAAAACCATAAATATTCAAGGTTATCACAAAAGTTATATGTTAATTTGTCATGTTGCTGATTTTATAGTGTTTGTTGTTTTTCTGCTTTGTGGTTGCTCAGCTAAGGGTCTAGCATGTCTTTTCTTTCCTGTAGCCTCATGAATGTGTTTATCATTTTCTCCAGTAGCAATAAATAAAAATAGAGGCCATCAATTTGAAAGAGAAAGAGTAAGAGACTACAAGGAAAATGCTGAAAGGAGGAAGGGAATAGACAAAATAATTATATTATTATACTTTCTGGGATATGTTTTTATACCTTTAGCTTAGCATTGTTCTTCTGTTGCTCTTATTTATAAGTTTGGCCTTTTAATACTGCCTCATATATCTTGTGTGTAACAGTCATGACTTCTTATTATTTTATTTTCTAGATATCTGAATGTTTTAATTAATCTGTCTTGTCTTTAATCTCTTTCTGAGGCTTTCTACTACTCATTTTCTTGGATTAGTAAAGGTTTTATTTCTAAACTTTCAATTTTATATATTTTTAACATTTTTATCTCTTTCTTGAATTTCTTTTTTATATCTTGTCTTGATCCTCTTATTATATTCAGTTGTTTATGTGAATTTTCTTTGGATTTATTTGGGAGATTATTTGCAGTTTGTTTGATTTAATTGAACAATCTTTTAAGTTTATAAGTGTTTTTTGAACTCTTTGTCTGAGATTTCATCTGATTCATTCACGTTGGATTTTACTTCTTATACTTCTGCATTGCTACTTGCACACTTGGTATTCTAATAATTTTAACATAAGTTATAGTCTTCTAGTTGAGGTAGTGGCAATGTCCTAATGAGACTGCACAACACCATAGTCTAGTAGCTAAATTCATAGTCCACATGCTGAAAGTTGAGAGTCTGAGCCCCTATACAGTATTGAGAATATAATGTTAATTACAGAAGCAACCACAACCACTGGATAGGCACACTATGCACTATTAAAGCTGGTTAAATACACTCACACCTATAACCTTGTAACTATTGAGATAAGGGAAGGATAATATGATTTGGACCAAGATAAGAGTTACTAAGTCAGAAATGGAAGGGAAGTAGCCTGAGTAAGGTTAGAGGTTAATGTTAGATCAACAGAAAAATATGGATGAGGGAAAGATAGAAGTGGTAAGCTGAGATAGTTTGGAAACACAAATTTCAAACACAAGGTTATATTTAATAAATACAAAGATGTGATGAGGTAGGAATGAATGGGAAATGACATAAGTTGTGTGCAGGGAAAATAGGGTATAAACAATAGAACGAGTACAGAAATATGAAGCATATTACTGAACAATATAAAAAGTCAATTCACATAATTTCTTAAGAGCTGTTTATGAAACAGTGACTTAAAAATGCAGCAATGGAAAAAATAACATGAAAAACACAAAGTATAAATGAGATGCCATTGTTCTAATTTCCTTGATCAGTGTATAGGAGAGCTATTGATTTTTTATATTGATTTATATCCTGCCATCTTGCTGAAACTTTATTAATGCTAACATCTTTCTATTAGGTTATTTATGGTCTTTTCAGTTCAAGATCATGTCTTTTATAAGTAGGCAAATCTTATAAATTTTACTTTTTCAAAAGAACTTACTCTATATAGGGGGCACGTTATATCTTGCAAGCCTGTGGAGACCAGACGTAGTGTTAGATACCCCAGAACTAGACTTACCAGAGTTATAAGCTTCTTGATATGAGTTGGAAGCAACTGAGCCCTCCACAAGAGCATCAAGTGTCCTTTACCACCTAACCATCTCACTAGCCCTGGATTCTTTCTGTCTACTTGTAGACTTTAATTTCTTTCTCTTGCTTTATTACATCAAGACTTCAAGTACTATATTGAGTAGTAGAGGCAATGCTGTTGGGTTTTCTTCACTTACAATAATGTTTTCTACAGATTTTCTGTGTAAATATTATGCTGAGGTGTGGACTCCATTTTCATAGTTTATTCATGACTTTTATCATAAAGGGTACTGTCAAAGGTCTTTTGTGTGTCTATTTAAATAATATGTGATTTCTGCCCCTAATTCTATGAATTGGCTGTATTGTATTTGTTGATTTGGAACCATCCCTTCATTCTTGGAATAAAAACACTTTGTAATGTTTTAAGGCAGAATATTTATTTTATATTATACCATTGAAATATTTATTAATATGGCCTTTACTTGCAGTTTTTTACTTCTCAATATTGGCACATGATTAGCAGTTACATTGGGCTTATTGTAATTCTTTATTTTCTTAGTATCCACTCTTACCTGTGTTGAGTCTCAGGACTTGTTTTGAGTTTACTATGTTCCTGCTTATTTTGAGGGGAACATTAGATCAGTGGTTTTCAATATGTCTTCTTAATGTCTCTGTGTGTTCTAGGACTACCAATACACCATTAAAAATGACACAGGGAGTGCAGTGTAGGGAAAATACAAATGAGTCTTGTAGACTTGCCCTCTTCATTTGTCCTTAATAACCTCCAAGCATGCTAGCTGGTAGAAATCACCAGATTCTATCCCTATGGAGGAGCAGTAGAGACTGAGGTCTCCTGTGCCCTCAGTGATTAGTGAATTAATTCTCCTTTATAAAATATGTCCTTTTGGTGATTGGCATGTCACTAAGAGAGAAAAGCTGGCTTGTATAGTGGCAGCGATATTCTACATGTTGTGAAACATCATTCTAAATATACTTTCTAATTTTCTCTTTAACTTCTTTTTAAACAATGAATTATAAAGAGGAGTACAGCTTAACCTCTGACACTTGGGGAATTTTGGTTATTGTTCTATTTTCAAAATTTTCTACCTTATTTCTAAAGTGATCAGAGAAACAGTTTCAGGGGTATCTTACAATTTCCTACTGTACAATTACTCTGCCATTTTTTGCTGTATATAGTTTAGATACTATTTGATCATATTGTCTTAAGTGTTCATTTTTACTGTTTGTTATCATTAATTTCATTTTTAATTATGTATATGTATGTGTGTCTGTGTAGATATGTGCATCTAAGTGCTGTTGCCCATGGAGACCTAGGATCCCCTAGAGCTACAGACTTGTTAGTCACCTGATGTAAGTGCTAAGAGTTGAACCCAGTCCTCTGCAAGAGCATGTGCACTAGCCACTGACCATGTCTCCAGTTCCTTCTCTTTGATTATTAAGCATAGATTTGGAGCCTATACAGTATGGAGTTGGTACTGTAGCATTACCTTTCTTTGGCTTGTGTTTGTACCCTTTTAAGTTTGAACTTTTGATATCTTTATAATCAAAATATCTCCTAATACCAAAAGTGTTAAAAATTCAATTTGATAACTTATTATTTAAACTGGTAACACTTGCTATGCTTATTTTTACTGTGGTTAGTAACACATTAGTATTGGCAACTACTAATTTATCTGTAGCTTAGTACTTCTCCTGTCCTTTATGTCTTATCCCTGCTTTCCACCTTTCATTCTTGTTCTTTCTTTTGAATTGATCATGTTACTTGCTTTTCTCCTAGTTATCTTGAATAGCACAATGAATCTTGTTACTCTTCTTTTGTGGTTTTCATGGCTTTTAGATGCAGATGATTTTTTTAAATATCATAATGTGTATACTGAATTCTACTTTAAGAACTCATTTCTTGTTCAAATCCAATCATCTAAACTAGGTGTGGCAATACAGGTTAGTAGCCCCTGCATGTGGAAGGCAGAAGCAAGAAGATGAGGAGTTAAAGTCTAGCCCTGGACACACATCAGCCTGAAGCCAACCTTGGCTATATAAGACCCTAGGCTATAAAACGAAACAAAATAAGAAAGCATGAGAAAATTACTTAAACCCATCTATCCTTTTACCTGTATTTGCTGTTGATGTTTCAGTGTTAAATGTTCCTTGCATTATTGAATAATTCCATATTCATTTCTACTTGCTAGATTGTGACCCACTCACATGGTGTTTTCTTCCTGTATTCCTGTGCTGCCATGGAGATCAGTTGCTGTCTGTGCTTCTGTATTTCCTGGAGGGCACATTGTCTCATGTTGGATCATTGGTAGGAAGGTTTTTTCCAGTGTTTTTTTTTTTTTTTTAAAACAACTTCCTTATCTCTTGGTTTCCATAGTCTTTCACACTGTAGCTGCTTAGATGTTTGTTCTGACACCTAACAGTGGTTTTGTCTTTGGGAGATTTTCTCTTTAACTATGATGCATGCGTGTGTCTGTCTATGTCCCTGTGTGTGTGTGTGTGTGCCTGTATGTGTCTGTATTTGTCTCTCTGTGTGTCTGTGTGTGTCTCTCTGTGTGCATGTGTCTGTGTGTGTGTGTCTTCATGTGTGTGTGTCTGTGCGTGTGAGTGTGTATGTGTGCGTGCATGTATTTGTGTATGTGTGTGTCTGTGTGTGTCTGTGTGTTTTGGTGTTTACACTGGAATTTTGCAGATTTTTAAATTCTGCGGGAAGCTATTGTTGGTAGCTCTTTAAGTCTTTTGATGTGATCTCTCTTGCTTTCTTACAGGATTTCAGGTGTACATACATTATATGTATTTCTTATGTACCTTATATCTTGCATGTGTTCCAAACTCATTGCTTTTTCCATTGTTCAACATGAAGCTACCTACTGACCTATCTTGAGGTCAAAGAATGTTTCATCTTGTGTTTCTGACTCTACAGAAATTTAAAGAATTTCCACTTTATTGATCTTCATAGTTTTCCCGTTAAGAACTTCATAGTTTCATATAAACTTGTAATTACAGTTGTTTATATTTTGAATTCCATGTGCTCATCTCATAATTGTTGCTTACAATTTTGATTGAATATTAGCCATTGTTTACAAAAGTTGATGAGCCAGATGTGGTGGTTCTCACCTGTAATCTCCTGATTTGAGAAGCTGAGGTAGGAGGATTGCAAATTTAAATTATAAGACCCTGTCTAATAATAACAATACAAATAGGAATGATATTAAAGATAGAGCATTGCTGAAGCTCTGAAAACAGTTCCCTTTATTAAGAGAAAGTCTACTTCACAGATGATGTGCAAGATCACTTTGAAGTTGTGTTCCTGTGCTGTTTCTTTGGCTCTTTTTTCTGTTTCTTTTGTCCTGCTTTGGTTTGTTTTCATTCATCATCATCATTATGTGCTTGTTTGTTTACTGATGAGAGGATTTGGGGAGGTAGGGAGAATCTGAAGGATTTAGGAAAGGGAAAACTATGTTCAAAATATAAACCTATTTTCAATAAGAAATTTTCCTAATCTATCATCTTGCCCCCTAAAGTTCAGTGGGCATGGAGCAAGCCTTGGGACACATTTGTATGTTTGCTTTTGTTTGCTTGAGACTGACACTTACTCTATAGCCTAGGCTGGCCTTTGGTTCATAGTTCCCCTGCCCCAGCTTCCTATGTGAGTGCTGGGCTCTCAGAGGTACACCATAATGGTTGCTTTAGGACCCCATTATTTTTTAATGTGTTTTGAAGATTAATTTATCCATTGACAATTTTCTATATGCATATAGTACATTCTGGCCACCTTCATTCCTCCACGTACATTACCCTCCTCCCATTCCCACCAAGTCCTCATTCCAATTTCATGTCTTTTTGTTTTTGTTTTGTGACCCATAGGGATTAAACAGGGCCACCCCGTGGGCAGGAGTTGAAGCTATCTACTGGAGCATGTAACTTGCCAGTGGCCACATCTATGAAGACAATGACTTCCTCTCTCCGGCAGCCCTCCACTGCCATTAGCTGCAGTGGGTAGAGAGAGACCCCGTGAATCCATTCCCATCTATGCAGGTAACCCAGCTGTCGTGATTGAGTGCCATGGCTGTGTTGGATGCTGTTTTTTTGTTAAGATCCTTCTCTGAACGGAGAGGGAACTGCTGTGTCAAATGAGGCTCACATCAATATTTTTTCTTGTTACAAATATGTTGCTTTTTGAGATCCCCTTTGTTTTTCTCCAGAACTATTGCTGTTATCTGTCAGGGGTGAACATGGGTGGGTAGTGGGCTCTATTCCAGATGTACAGATAGAGATGCACTTCAGATGAATTTCCCATAGTGATTCTCCACTGTGGCTGCTGGTAAGAAGTCAGTGTCATTTTGTTTATTTTTCAATGAACACATTTTTAGCTTAGAGTATTCCCCAGGTTGTTTTTCTGTTTAACAATGTAATGGTTCAAACATTTGAATGGATAAAAATGATAAAATCTCCAACTATAGTTATGGGTATGTCTGTTTAGTCTTTTCAGTGGTACTATAAATTTAAAAACCCATATTAGGTGCATATATACCTAAGATGCCTATTTTTTTGTGATAAATTAGTCCCTTATTATCATGCCCCTGCTTGCCTCATCCTAGTACCTAGTTTTAAAATTCACAGCATAGATACAGTCATTCCTAGGTTTCTTATGACTAAGACCTGTGTGGCATAGGCTTCTCCATCTCTTTTTCTTTTAACATTCCTGGATTTCCATTCTCAAAATATGTCTCATATAGTCAACATTTACCTACATATTTTCTCTCTGACTTCATAAAAGTATATAATTGACAAAGCTGTAATGTGAGGGTCTGATACATGAATACATGGTAAGGTGATTTAGCTGAAGTAATGCAACATCAGGATTTTTTTGTTTTTATATCCAGCCAAAGATCTCCCTCCCTTCTTCCCAATTCCTTCCTCCTCACTTCCCCTAAACCTCACCCTCATCCATTCCTCCTCCATTGTTTCTTTTCAGATGCAGGCAGGTCTCCCATGGATATCAGCCAACCATGGTATATCAAGTTGTAGTGAGACTAGAAACCTCCTCTTCTATTAAGGCTGGATGAGGCAATTCAGTAGGAGGAATGGGTCCCAAAAGCAGGCAGCAGAATCAGCGACAGCCCTGCTCCCACTGTTAGAAGTCTTTCAAGAAGATCACATTAAAAACTATAACATATATGCAGAGTGCCTCAGTCAGTCCCATGCAGGCTCCCTAGTTGTTGGTTCAGTGTCTCTGAGCCCCTATAAACCCACGTTAACAAGATCAGAATTTTTAATCTCATGAACAACTTCTGACTTTGTGGAAACATAAATTCTTGTGTCATACCCTATGTCTGTTGAACTGGAATATTATAGTGATTTTAGATTATGCTGCAGATTGAGAAAAACTCCTTTAAAGACAACCATAGATGTATTATGACATCATAATCTATGGTTAAACATGCCCATTGTCACTTCATTTATGATGTAAGACTTTCTTGATGCTGCACACTTTATCTCCAGAAGATATTGCCATGCTTTACTAAATGCTCTACTATTAAATTGTGTGTGTGTGTGTGTGTGTGTGTGTGTGTGTGTGTGTGTTAGGTATAAAATCCAGGGATTTACATACATTTATGCATTCCATTGCTCTACACTAAAGAAAAACTTTTTTCCGACATAAGGTCTAGCTAGTAGCCTGGCCGTGGCTTCATACCCATAATGTTCCTGCCTCAGACCCCCTAAGTGCTAGAATTAAAAAGAAAAAATTAGAAACCTGAAAAGAGCAAATGCCTAGAATCAGTACTTAAGCTAGACCTGTCTATCCGCCTTCTACCATTTCATTCTGTCTGAAGAATTTCCCTTCCAAGCAATGTTAAGCTCCAAGGGAACAGATGCTTTTGTTTATTTTACTCTCAAGTTTTAAACATATACCAATTAGTGCTGTGTTATAGGTTGATAGCTTTCTCCTTAAATATTTAAAGATGATAATAATTCATCTGCTGACTACTTTGCTACAGTTTTACCTGTTGCTATGGTATAATACCCTGACAAATGCAGTAAAACGTTAAGAGAGAAATAGGTCATTAGGCTCACAGTTCTAGAGGACAGCCCATCACTGGGGGAGTCAAGGCAGGAATCTGAAGCAGCAGGTCACATCTGCCACCAAGAACAGAGAGAGAATGAAAGTTCACTTACTACTCAGCTCAGCTTCCCTACTTTTTTACAGTCTGGGACCCAATCCCAGGGAATCACTGCTGCTGTTATATTGTTAGGATCATCAAGATAGTCTCCACAGACAACCTTATCCAGACAGCCTCCCAGAGGCTTCCTGACTGTGTCCACACTGTGCCAAGTTAACAATTTAACCCATCACAGCTGCTGTCAAGATCTGTACTCACTCCTTTAGTTCATCTCTGTATGTCCATGTCTGTCTTTCTGATTAGTTCTGAGTTTTCCGCTTTGTTTGGTTCTGCTGGATTAATTTACTGTAATGACTTGGTGTCTGTGATCTGTAGGGCTTGAGACCCCATGGCTGGACCTCTTAGACAGGGCTGATCTTCTTAGGGGACCTTGTTCTCTAGGGATCCTTTGTTCTGCTCTCGTGCCTTCCATAGACTGGATCAAACTCCCTCAGCCCACCCAGGGTGGCTTCTTTACTAAGCACTAACTCCAGTTTTGAGGTGTCTCTTCATCCTCCTTTTTACTTTGTTTACTTGGACTCATGGCAGCTATTATTAAACTGGAAGAATTTGGGACTTAATTTTTTTCAAATGTTTTGTATTTTTTCCTTTCTCCCTCCCTCCAGTCTTTTTAAAATTCCAAAGGATGCAGGCATGAATGGATCATTTGGTGCTCCCCTGGACACTAACATTTTCTCTCCTTCCCTTTTCCCCCGATTTTTTTTTTTTAACTTTTGCTTTAGCTTAGGCCATTTCTGTTATTATACATTAAGGTTTATTCATCTCTGTTCCTTAAATGTTTGACCTTAACCTCAATTAGTGATTTTTTTAAATTTTATTTATTTAAAAGTTTTTTTTTTTTTTTTTTTTCGTATATACCACTGCTTGCCCTCCCTTCTCTCCTCCCAGACCCTCCCAGGCCTTCCTCAACCTTCCCCCACCCCATCCCCCCATCCATTCCATTCCCCAAGGCAGACAAAGAGTCCAAAGGTGGGTCAGTTCAGTCTGGCATGTTCAGTTGAGGTAGGTCCGATTCCCTTATTAAGGCTGTGTTAGGTGTTCCACTGTAGGGAATGAGCTCCAAGGTTCATGCACAGGAACATAGTCTGATCCTACTGCAAAAGGCTCCACAAATACACACTCCTCTCTCTTTCTTCAACTGGACTGGGAATTCAACCTGGTGCTTAGCTATGGATCTCTGCTTCTGCCTCCATTGATTGCTGGATGAAGGTTCTATAATGACACTTAGGGTGGTCTTTCATTTGATTATAGGGGGAGTCCTGTTTAGACACTCTCTCTACTCTTGCTTGGAGTCCTAGCCAGGGACATCTTGTGGGTTGTTGGGGGTTTCCTTAGCACCTGATTTCTTTCCAGCTCCACAGTGGCTCCCTCTATCAAGATATCCATTTCTTTGTTCTCCCTTTCTGATGCTCCTCTCACTCAACCATCTCCCTCTCTCATGATTTGTTCCCACCTCTCCATTATGACCCCAATTTAGTCAGGAGATCTCTATTTCCTCTTCCCTGGGGAATCCCTGGATGTCTCTCTTAAGTTCCTTCTGTTTCCAGGCTATTCAGGGGTTGTGGTTTGCAGCCTGGATATTCTTTTCTTTTTGTCTAAAATCCACTTATGAATGAGTATTTACCATGTCTATCTTTCTGAGCCTGTGTTACCTCACTCAGGATGATACTCTTCAAATCCATCCATTTGCCTGGAAATCATAGAATATCATTTTTTCTTACTGCTGAATAGTAATTGTGTAGATGGACATCAGTTGAGGGACATCTAGGTTGTTTCCAGGTTCTTGCTATTACAAATAATGCTGCTATGAACATAGTTGAGCTAATGCTTTGGGGATAAGAATGTGCATCCTTTGGGTATATGCCCAACAGTGGTATTGCTAGATGATTGGGGATATTGATTCCCAGTTTTCTAAGGAACCGCCATACTGCTTTCCAAAGTGGCTGTACAAGTTTACACTCCCACTAACAATGGAGGAGTGTTCCCCTTGCTCCACATCATCTCCAGCATAGGCTTTAATCTGTGTTTTTGATCTTAACCATTCTGACAGGTGTAAAATGGTATCTCAAAATTGTTTTCAATTGCATTTCTCTGATGGCTAAAGATGTTGAGCAATTTTTTAAATGTCTTTCAGTCATTTGTACTTCTTTTGAGAATTCCCTTCTTAGCTCTGAACCCCATTTTTAATTGGATTATTGGGTTTTTGGCCTCTGGTTTCTTGAGATCTCTATGTGTTTTAGAGACCAGTCCTCTGTCAGATATAGGGTTGGTGAAGATTTTTTTTCCCATTCTGTAGGCTGTCATTTTGTCTTATTGACTGTGTCCTTGGCTTTACAGAAGCTTCTCAGTTTAAGGAGGTCCCATTTATTGTTGATCTTAGTGTCTGTGCTACTGGTGTTATATTTAGGAAGTGGTCACCTGTGCCAATTTCTTGGAGGGCATTTTCTACTTTTCTTCTATCAAGTTCAGTGTAGTTGGGCTTATGTTGAAGTCTTTGACTCTTGGATTTGAGTTTTGTGCAGGGTTATAGATATGGATCTATTTGCATTCTTCTACATAGTACCATCCAGTTATGCCAGCACTATTTGTTAAAGATACTATTTTTTTTCACTGTATATTTTTGGCCTCTTTGTCAGTAATCAGGTGTTCATAGGTGTGTGGGTTAAGGTCAGGGTCTTCAATTCAATTCCATTGATCCACAAGTCTGTTTTTATGCCAGTACTAGGTTGTTTTTTGTTACTTATTTAGTGATTTTATACTGTATATTTTACGTGTTTTTCTCTCTTAGTGTTAATTTTTTATCTTATATAAAGTATTTTGAACTTTTGAGCATATTTATAAAAATTTATAATAGCTGTTTAAGAATTCTTGTATGTTAATTCCTGTGTGTGCATTAGAGTATGTATGTTTGTATTTATATGTACCTGGATGTATGTATGCAGTATGTGTTCTTGTATGTATGTATTCTGTGTGTATTTGTATGGTATATGTATGTGAATGTGTATGCGTATGTGTCTGTATATATTACATAGTATATATATGTTTTACAGGTGTGTATATGTATATGCATGTGTACTATATGTGTGTGAATGTGTATATATATATGTGTGTATATAAATTTATGTGTGGATGTGTAAATATGTGTGCGTGTGTATATATACATCCATCCACAAGTGTGTATGTGTACAAATGTTTGTATATATGTGAACATGTGTGTAAATGTATGTATGCATGTACATATGTGTATATACATGTATATATGTATGTATATGCATACATATGTGTGTATATATGTGTGTGCCCTTGTGTGCATGTGCATTTGTGTATGTGTATATATGTGTGAATGTGTACATAGGTATATCTGTACATCTGTATGCATACATGTGGATGTATGTATGTGTATATGTGTGCATACATTTGTATGTCTATTGATATATATGTGTGTGCATATGAGTGCATATATTTGTGTACTCTGTAGCTGTGTATTTGTGTAGCTGTGTATTTGTGCACATATATGAAAGCATATGTGTGTGTATGCATGTGTATTTGTGTGTGGTTTCTGGTCTACTGAGTAGGTCATGTGAAGTTTTCTTACTGCTTTTTCTGTCTGCTGATTTTACTTTGGTTCTAGATAAAGAAATTTCAGCATGACATTGAAGTATGAACCTTTAAGGGCCACTCCTCAGTGTTTATGAGAACAGTCTGGCTGTCCTCCTTCAGCTAGCTGAACTGGAGGATGTATAGAGTTTGAGGGCTGATTGACTGGCTGCTTCCTCGTCCTTCATGTTGCTATTCTGTACTGGTGTCCTGGTGTGTTTCCTGGATGCACTAGCTAGTATCCGCTGTAGAGGTGCACACCTGTACATGGTTCTGTTAATCCTCTGTCTAGCTTCCCTCTTTCTGACACTCTACCCTGCAGATTCCAGCAGAATTGACTGAGTTTAGTTCTTTCATTTTCCCAGAAAGATATCTGGGTTCTTTTTAATAATGATCTTGGAGTCTAAAAATTCTTTTACCATAAGAATGCAGAAGTACTATGAATTTTCCTTTCTTCAAATGCTTCTCCTAGGTATTATGGTTCTACTCTGCTTAGGTCTGATTTCCCCCCAAAAATTTTTCCTATGTTTTTTTCACTTGTTCATTTATAGTGGGAATCAGACTGTCTTACTTGTAATGACATGAAAATCATACTTTGCTTTTGTTGACATGAATACATTAATTAGTGTCACTCTGTAAAAAAGTCTACCATTGCTGTATTTTCAGCCACTTTCTGAGGGAGATCTATCTGTACAAGGGTTGTATACTTCTAGATTTAAATTCTCTCAGGGTCATTGGCTCAGTCTTTCTAAGAAACTGCACTGAATGTCACTTTGACTGCAGGTTCAGGGCACACATTTCTACCTTTTATTAATATTAGTTACTTTCACACCATTGTGACCAAAATACCTGACATGAAAAAAAAACTGAGATCAAAGATTTCTCTTAGATCCACTTTAGAAAATCCCGTTCTATTGTGGCAGTGAGAACACATGGCAGAAACTCTCTGTGTGGTGACTAAGAAGCAGAAAGGGTGCCAGAACGAAGGAGTAGACTGTAAGCTTAAGAAGTGCACACCTAGTGACCTATTTCTTCCATCCAGGCCCTACTACCTAAAGAGTCTTGCTTCCCCAAACAGAGAGACTGGCTGGGAATTAAGTATTCAAAGCATGAGCCCATATGGAACACGTCTGGTTAGAGCATAACACTGCAAAGTCACTAGTGCCCATGGGATTGCCTTGTTTTGGTAGGCGCATGGCTGACCAAGCTCTTCTCCTGACACCCATTTTAGAGGGCATAGAGTGAGAGAAGAACAAGAGAAGAACTCAAGGGAAAAGCAAAGGTAATGTTATTTGCAGAGAAGGACAGGCAGGGAGCAAAAGCACAGGCCTCATCCCTGTCTGTGGTACGAGGAGCCCAGACAGTCCTGACCTCCTCCTTGTCTGCACAATATTTTAAACAATATAGTGCTTTTGGGAGTCTCTGTCTCTTTAGTTTTCACCTGGAAGTTTCCTCTTGGACCCTTCTTATCTTTTGTGTTCTGGAGATTAAGATAGGATCCATAAGATTTTTTATGTCCCTTAGAGAAAATAATCATTCACCATCCTGGGTCTCCTGTCCCTGCATCCCTAGGAACTGCCCCTTAAAGCCTTGTTGGGGCCATCTAGGGTGTGGGGGTTTCCAATGTGTGAACTAACGTGCTACAGACCACCTCTCCTTCACTTCTCTCTGCCAAGAAAGGGTCAGCTGCTGGTTAAATGTTATCTTCATAGGAAGCGTGCTTAACAGTCCAGACCTGGCTAAGACATGCCCCACTTAAGAATGATAGAGCTCCATGAGGGATATAATTCCTGCGCTTCATTCTCAAATGTAACTGGGACCTATCAATGTTCATTATGCATATAGCCCGGATGCTTGAAGAATAGATAACTTCTCAACTGACCACTAAACTAGACATATTCCAGTACAGTTCAAAAGCTAAGTACATGGACTACTTGCTCATCAGCAGAGCAATTTTACAGCCATACAACATGACTGAACTACATGAATGCCTCTTTGCCTCTGTTTTCTCCTTGAAAAGAATCAGGAAAACACCTGTCCAGAGAGGTACCATGCATGTCCTAAAGCCTCTAAGGGCTGAGTATAGCATCTGCTTCCCATGTCCTGTGATCAGCTGGGTTTGGCCCACATGGTTAGCTGTATACAGTGGACAATGGGAGCTGACAGGAGCCTGTGGTGTTACTTCTCAAGCACATTTTTAAATATATATAAAATTTATTGTTCTTTTCCCCCCAAGATAGGGTCTTACTATATAGCTCTTGCTGTTCTGAAACTCACTATGAGATTCAGCTACTTCTGCCTTCCAAGTGCTGGGATAAAAGGCATGATCTGGCTTCTTGTTCTTATCCTCAATGTGTCTAACAACGCTTATTCTTTTGGCAAGTCAGTTCAGTGGTTTGAACTGAACAAAATTATATTGTTATTGTGATGACCCTACAGTAAAGAAAGGTTTAAGAATGTCATATGTATTTTAAGAGTCACTCGAGGAAAATCATGCCTACCACTGAAAACCTAGCCGGCTTCCCAGGGCTAGTGAGGTCATGGGCCTCAGAAAAGATTCTATTACCACCACTTTGTTAGAACAGCATAATTCCTTACTGCATTCTAATTCCTATTCTTAGACCCATAAATAAGTGTAGCTATTATCCATCATCAAAGCAAACCTCTACAGCAAATGGAGACCATCAGAGAAACGGATGTGTCCAACTGGATACAATACAGAGATTTATATCGTGGAGCACAGACCCAGTGGATGCATCTTCATCACTGTTCCTGCATCTGTGGCTCAGGAAACATGGAAGAGGGGGAGATCGTGTAGCAGAGTACCAGGAAGCTTGCTTTGAAACACTGTCTTATGAAACAAGTCCAGAACAGTGGCATATTAGTTAAAATGCTAATGTGGAATGGGGGACATTTTTCATGGTGTCCCACTACCATACATAGAATTGCAGGCAACTAAATAATGAATACTGAGGGGAGAATTAGCCTCTTCCTGGGATGAACTTCCTTATTGGTTGTTCAAAGCAGCCTTGGCAGCTCTGAAACCACATATTGAAATACAACAAAAATGCACTTGGCAGGTTAAATTTATATATTTGTGCATGTAAATAAATATATAATGTTATGTAAACTGTATATACCGTATAATATATAATGTTAACAATACATACAATATAATTTATACATTTGTGCATGTCCCTATATATAGTGTTATATATAAGCAATATATAACATATACAATATATAATGTTAACAATACAATATGATTTATACATTTGTTTCTGTCCCTATAAATTTATCTTTGTGTGTGTGTGTGTATGTCTGTATGTAACAATAATAAAGATGCTATCAACTTGAGAAGAGGGGCCATGGGAGGGATGGAGAAGGGTCCCTGGGAAAGGGGAGAGTGATATAATTCTATTTTAATTAAAAATATAAAAATTTATTCATTAATAAAACTTTGCATATTAACTACTTTTGCTGATTTTTCTTTTTTCATTTTTTATTATATATATATATATATTATTTGGTGATTTTACATTTTGCATCCCATCAGACTCAGTTATCAGACCTCTCTGTCTCATGCCCACTCTTATGATCTCTCTATTTACAAAACTGCCCATACATGCTGCTCATTTACTTCCTGGAGCATAATTAAACTCCCTGTGGCCAACCTTTAAAGAAAACAACTCTTTCCTCACCCACACCCCTGCCTGAGGCCATCAATGCAGAAGTGAAGCACTGTGTCATTTACTTATGTTCTAGCCTTGAGTTCTTGTATACAATGACATATATCTCTTTTTATTTTTTTTTAAAGTCCATGAATGAATGAGTACATTCCCTGCTTATCTTTCTGTGATTGTGATACCTCACTCAGGAGCATATTCTCCATATCCATCCATTTGCCTGCAAATTTTAGGATATCATTTTTTCTTACTGCTGAGTAGTACTCCATTGTGTAGATGTACCACAGCGTGCTAATTCATACCTCAGTTGACGGGCATCTAGGTTGTTTCCAGGTTCTTGCTATTATGAATAATGCTGCTATAAATATAGTTGAGCTAATGCTTTTGGGGTGCAAATGTGTCTTAAGGGTATATGCCTAAGAGTGATATTGCTGGATCCTTGGAGGAGTGATTCCCAGTTTTCTGAGAAACCACCATACTGCATTTCAAAGAAAACTAAACATCACTCACATCACTCAACTGAACCACCTCTGAGTCAAGGAAGAAATTAAGAAAGAAATCAAAGACTTGCTAGAATTTAACAAAAATGAATCTATGACATACCGAAACTTATGGAATACAGTGAAAGCACTCTTAAGGAAAAAATTATAGCACTAGATGCCTATATGAAAATACTAGAGAAATCCCACGCAAGAGAACTATCAGCACAGCTGAGAGTCCTAGAACAATTAGAAGCAAACTCACCTAAAAGGAATAGATGACAGGAAATAATCAAACTTAGAGCTGAAATCAACAAAATTGACACAAAAAGAGCAATACAAAGAATCAATGAATCAAAGAGTTGGTTCTTTGAGAAAGTCAATAAGATAGATAAACCCTTATCCAAACTAAACAAAAAGCAGAGAGAGTGTGTCTAAATCAACAAAATCAGAAATGAAAAGGGGAACATAACAACAGACTCCCAGGAAATCCAGAGAATTATCAGGTCATACTTTGAAAATCTATACTCCACACAAATGGAAAACCTAGAAGAAATGGACAGTTTTGTGAACAGTTACCATTTACCAAAATTAAATCAAGATCAAATTAAAGACCTAAACAGTCCTATAACACCAAAGGAAATTGAAGCTTTCATTAAAAGTCTCCCAAATAAAAAAAGTTCAGGCCCAGATTTTTTCAGTGCAAAGTTCCACCAGACATTCAAAGAAGAGCTAATATCAATACTCCTCAAACTGTTACATACTCTAGAAATGGAAGGAATGTTGCCAAACTCTTTTTATGAGGCCACAATAACCCTGATACTCAAGCCACTCAAAGGTGCAACAAAGAAAGAGAATTGTACACCAATTTCCCTCATGAACATTGATGCAAAACTTCTCAACAAAATTCTGGCAAACTGAATCCAACAACATATAAAAAAAAGTTAATCACCATGACCAAGTAGGCTTCATCCCACCCAGAAATGCAGGGATGGTTAAACATATGGAACACTTCAATTGTCATCCATCATATAATCAAACTGAAGGGGAAAAAATCCTACATGATCATTTTCTTAGATGCTGAAAAAAGCCTTTGACAAAATCCAACACTTCTTTATGATAAAAGTCCTGGAGAGATCAGGAATACAGGGAAAATACCTAAATATAATAAAGGTGATTTATAAAAAGCCGAAGGCCAACATGAAACTAATTGGAGAAAAACTCAAAGCAATCCTACCAAAATCAGGAACTAGACAAGGCTGTTTCCTCTCCCTTGTTTATTCAACATAGTTCTCCAAGTTTTAGCTAAAGCAATAAGAGAATGAAAGGAAATTAAAGGGAAACAAATTGGAAAAGAAGAAGGGAAACTATCTCTATTTGCAAATGATATGATTGTATACATCTACCAGGGAACTTCTACAGCTGATAAACACCTTCAGCAGTGTAGCAGGATACAAGATTAACTCAAAGAAATCAGTAGCCCTTCCATACACTAAAGATAAAAGGGCTGAAAAAGAAATAAGGGAAACATTACACTTTATAATAGCTGCAAATAGCATTAAATACCTTGAAATAACAATAACCAAAGAAGTAACAGATGTTTTTGACAAAAATTTTAAATCACTAAAGAAAGAAATTGAAGAGGATATCAGAAAATGGAAAGCTCTCCCATGTTCCTGGACAGGTAGGATCAACATAGTAAAAATGGCAATTCTATCAAAAGCAACCTACAGATTCAATGCACTGCCCATCAAAATCCCAACACAATATTTTACAGACCTTGAAAGAACAATACTCAATTTTATCTGGAATAACAAGAAAGCCAGGATTGCCAAAACAATTTTACTCAACAAAAGAACCTCAGGAGGCATCACCGTCCCTGACTTCAAGTTATACTATAGAGCTACAGTAATAAAACAGCCTGGTACTGGCATAAAAACAGACTTGTGGACCAATGGCATAGAATTCAGGATCCAGACATTAACCCAAAAACTTATGAACACCTGATCTTTGACAAAGAAGCCCAAAATATTCAATGGAAAAAAGATAGTATCTTTAACAAATGGTGTTGGCATAGCTGGATGGTAGTGTGTTGAAAATGCAAGTAAATCCAAGCCTATGACCCTGCACAAAACTCAAATCCAAGTGGATTGAAGACCTCAACTTAAACCCAGCCACACTGAACTTGATAGAAAAGAAAGTGGGAAATACCCTCCAGTGCATTGGCACAGGTGACCACTTCCTAAATATAACACCAGTAGCACCAATACTAAGAATACAATCAATAAGTGGAGCCTCCTGAAACTGAGAAGCTTTTGTAAAGTCAAGAACACTGTCAATAAGACAAAATGACAGCCTACAGAATGGGAAAAGATTTTCACCAACCCTACAAGTGACAGAGGACTGATCTCTAAAATATATAGAGAACTCAAGAAACTAGAGCCCAACCTTGAATAACCCAATCAAAAAATGGGGTTCATGTCTAAAAAGGGAATTCTCAGAAGAATTACAAATGACTGAAAGGCACTTGAAAAAATGCTCGATGTCTTTAGCCATCAGAGAAATGTAATTCAAAACAACTTTGAGATACTACCTGACACCTGTCAGATTGGCTAAGATAAAAGACACAGATGACAGCCTATGCTGGAGAGGATGCAGAGCAAGGGGAATACTCCATTGTTGGGGGGAGTATAAGCTTATTCAGCCACTCTGGAATGCAGTATGGCGGTTTCTCAGAAAACTGGGAATCAATATCCCCAAGGATCCAGCAATACCACTACTGGGCATATATCCTAAAGGTGCATATTCTCACTCCAAATGCATTAGTTTAACTATGTTCATAGCAGCATTATTTGTAATAGCAAGAACCTGGAAACAACCTAGATACCCATCATCTAACTGAAGAATGGATTAGCAAACTGTGGTACATCTACTACTCAACAGTAAGAAAAAATGATATCCTAAAATTTACAGGCAAATGGATGGATTTGGAGAATATCCTCCTGAAACGAGGTATCATAAACCCAGAAAGATAAGCAGGGGATGTGCTCATTCTTTAGTGGACTTTAAACAAAAAGCAAAGCATGTCCAAGCTGTAAACCACAACCACTGAACAGCTTGGGATCTGAAACAACTTGGACCAGCACCTTGGATCCCACTCCCTCCAGAGCAAAACCTGACTCAGTCTTGTTGTGGGATGAGGAAAGTGGATCTGCCAGGAGAGTATGCTGAACTAAGCCACCTTGAGACCTTGGGACCTCCTGCCCTTGCTGGGGAGGAGATAAGTAGATGGGGAGAGGAGACAGTGACTGGGAGGGGCAGGAGGGGGAAGGAAGCTTGAACAAGGGGATACATGGATAAAATATAAGACTTTATTCATAATAATAAATAAATGGCTGAAAGGCACATGAAAAGGTGCTCAACAACTTTAGTCATCAGAGAAATGCAGATCATTGAGATACTACCTTACACCTGTCAGAATGGCTAAGATTAAAAACACAGATGTCAGCCTATGCTGGAGAGGTTATGGAGCAAGGGAAACACTCCTCCATTGTTGGTGGGAGTG
Source organism: Sigmodon hispidus (assembly GCA_004025045.1). NCBI lineage: Eukaryota > Metazoa > Chordata > Mammalia > Rodentia > Cricetidae > Sigmodon > Sigmodon hispidus. The sequence goes on along the minus strand of PVIH01006098.1, from coordinate 29,744 downwards.
TAAATTTGTTCAGCCACTTAGGTTCTTGTTGTTTTATATGTTATGCACTCACTCTGCTTTGGTAAGGATACATGAAGAACATGTGCCTAACTATAAGTTGGCCTGGTATTTCAAGAACTAGAAAGTGTGTCATCTACCTCCTGTAGTCTACTTCCTGTCTGTCTCTCCACTTCTCAGGTGTGTGACTCAGAAGGTACTACCAATAGTGTGAGCATGGCCTTCACCTCAGGTTCATTAGGCAAAATGGAAAGGACCCAAAATCTATGAGAATGAGTGTCCTCAGGGCTCCTGGAGCATTTATCACACACTTGCCTTTGTTCTGGAAAATAAAACCTCACAATTATTTTTTGAATATTAAAATTGCTTGAAGTGAGAGCCTTTTCTTGAAATGGTAAATAACAAGCATATAATTAGATATTTCTCAGCTATGTTCACTTTGATGGTTGAGCCTCTTGGCCACACTCAGTTACCTAAAAATTTCAGCTTTCTTATCTCCTTTTCCTATTTGTTAGAGAACCATTTCATCATCAGGACTTCACATGTCTGTCTTGTCTCTAAACAAGAAACTGGCCAAACAATCCTAGTTCTGATCTGAATGTATCCTTTACGGCAGTTCTGAAAAATGTCATTCTCTTCTTGTATTGGCTATCAGATTTACAGCACAGCATGGCCCTTGGTTTGGGAGTGATAGCTAATAGCCACTCACTTTGCAGATACTTGCGAGTATAAATTATACTGTTAGGGACCAATGTGATTTGGAACACATGCTTGTACTAATATAAATAATGGAGGATGCTAAGATGCTTCCACATATTTGGTTGGATATAATTAAAATCCCAAAGGTTGTGGGTTTTAAAAGCTGCACTTGCCTGTTGTCTGCTGGGAGTTACAGGTCCTGGAGAATGAGAGGATTTCTGTCTTATTCTTTCCTTTGCCTTTCTATTTCTGCTCACCTTTTCTCCTCTGTTGCTCTTGCCTTCTAGCTTTGCAATTAAATGGGCAATCCGTAAACGTGAGGCCAAGAGGGTGAAGGGGATGACTCCTGTTCCCAAGGAGCTGAGTTAAAGAGCAGCCAGATGAGAGAACTGAGTAAATAAGACCTGCTAAGTGATAGATGAGGCAGGAATCCACAATCTCCACCAGGGTGCTTAGCCCTGCTAGGTACGACCAGAAGCCAGAAAGGCATTCTGGGAGAGGATCCATCTCAGTTCTTGGAAGGTCAAGTCAGACTCTGGGGAATTTTCTTCAATAATAATGTCTCTCTCACTCTGTTCTCTCTCTCTCTTTCTTCCTCTCTCTCTCTTATTTATTATGTGAATCCAACAATGTCATTCACTGTTCCCATTAATACTAAATGTCACATTGTTTTGTCTCTCTATAATCTCAAATATCCATTTACTCTTCTTTTAGGTCTCTGCCAGCACTGGGAACTGCTCAGGTGAAAATGGCTACTGAGACGTGGTTATTCTTTGCTGTACTTTTTCAGGTGACAAGGACCCTTAAGCTATACAAAATTGTCTTTCATTATGTTAAGGCTGTATCAAAAGCTGGAACATATCCCTGCAATTGAAGAGAAAGGAGAGTTGTGTCCCCCATCATCAGAATCTGTTAGAGCCCTGGCATCTCTGCATAGGTATCAGAATTCTGTACCATTTAAAATTGATTTTACAAAAACTCAAACCAAGAACATCAAAGCAATTGAAGAAAGCTTATGGTTCAAAGTTGAGGTATCTTTGAACCATAGGGAAGGCATACAATGAAATGGGATGATTTTGTCAGATGTAGGTCATTTTGGCCATGCTTAAAAGAAGCTATCTAACTATAATATATGCAGTTATATATATGCAATATCAGATTATATTTATTTTAAATATTCTTTACCTTAACTTATATCTTTTTTATTTATTCCAGCCACCTAATGCAGGACATATCTGACTTTATTGAGCACTAGTAATCTAACTAGCATCTTTGACTTTTTTTTAACCTCTTGGGCAAATAATACAAATTACAAAACAAAAACAATAAAAATACTCACCTAGGAATGAGTCCCCCAGGAGCTAAATTTTATTCTAAATGTTGAGGTTTCATTCTTCATCTTCAGATTCTCTGATCTTGATTTTTTTTTCCTCCTCATTTTAAGAGAAACAATCACCCATTCCATTTCAAAAGGCAACTCAACAACCGTTTGTTTATAAATTCTGGGAAGAGAATGGCAAGTCATGGGTTAGAGGGAAACAGTCATATTTTTGATAATACCAGGAAAGATGGAGTTTCCCACAGGGATCCTGTGTGTAGTGTGGAATAAAACATAGTGTCATTGCTTTGTATGATAGTCTTTTAAAAATTTAAAAAAACCAATGCTTTGAGCTTTAGCAGTTATGAAGAACAAGTCCTTTACTTCTCTCACATCATGTGACAGCCCTATCTTAGAAATTTGCTCCTCAGTATCAGCTCACAGCCACCATACCAGTGGTGTCCTTGCCTGGCTAATAGTGACAGAGACAGTCCTCATAGTGGGGGAGGGGCTGAATCCCTTCCCTAGGAATACTCTCATTCATGTTATTAAAACTAGATGTTTCTAGGTCAACCAGACAGAGACTCAGCAGAGAAATAAGGAGTCTAACAGAGGTTATGATGCAAAAGGATTTAATAGATATCTACAGAAGCTTCCACCCAAATGCAAAGGAATATACATATTTCTCAGCTCCTCATGGAACTTTCTCCAAAATTGACCACATAATTTGTCATAAAGCAAACATCAACAGATACAAAAAATGAAAATAATCCCTTGTAACATATTGGAGTACCAGGGCCTAAAGTTAGAGTTCAACAACATCAAAAATCAAAGAAAGCCTACCATCTCATGTAAATTAAACATAACTCAGCTGAACCACCTCTGGGTCAAGGAAGAAATTAATAAAGAAATCAAAGTCTTCCTAGAATTTAATGAAAATGAATCCACAATGTACCCAAACTGGTGGGACACAATGAAAGCAGTCTTAAGAGGAAAATTCATAGCGCTAGATGCCTATATGAAAAACCTAGAGAAATCTCATACTAGAGAACTAACAGCTCAGCTGAAAGACTTAAAACAATTAGAAGCAAACTCACCTAGAAGGAGTAGATGGCAGGAAATAATCAAACTTAGAGCTGAAATCAATACAATTGAAACAAAAAGAACAATACAAAGAATCAATGAATCAAAGAGTTAGTTCTTTGAGAAAGTCAACAAGATAGATAAGCCCTTATCCAAAATAATCAAAAAGCAGAGAGTATCCAAATCAACAAAATCAGAAATAAAAAGGGGGACATAACAACAGACCCCCAGGAAATCCAGAGAATTATCAGATCATACTTTGAAAATCTATACTCCATAAAAATGGAAATCCTAGAAGAAATGGACAGCTTTCTGGACAGGTACCATTTAGCCAAAATTAAATGAAGAACAGATTAATTACCTAAACATGCCTATAACCCTTAAGGAAATTGAAGCTGTCATTAAAAGCCTCCTCAAAAATAAAAGCCCTGGTCCACAGATAGTTTCAGATAGCCAAATTCTATCAGACATTCAAAGAAGAATTACTACCATTACTCCTCAAACTATTTCACATAGTAGAAACTGAAGGAATATTGCCAAATTTCTTTTATGAGACCACAATTACCCGAATACACAAGCCACTCAAAGACAAAACAAAGAAGGAGAATTATAGGCCAATTTCCCTCATGAATATTAATGCTAAAATTCTCAACAAAATTTTGGCAAGCTGTGTACAACAATAGATAAAAAATATCGTCCCATTGCTTCCAGTTCTGCTCCCGGGACCGAGTGCTGTCTGCAGAATCCCAGCGCACTCTGGAGCAGGGGCAGGTAAACTCTGCCCCTGACCACATCCACAGCTCCTGCTGAGGGAAACCCCGCCACGACCTCGAACTGAGCTAACCAACTACAGGGGTCTCTGAAGGGCAGATTCAGACCCCGCCCAGAGGTGAGGTCCACCATGACCATGTAGGCTTCATCCCAGAAATGCAGGGTTGGTTTAACATATGAAAAACCGTAAACGTTATCCATCATACTTGTAAACTAAAGTAACAAGACCACATGATGATATCCTTAAATGCTGAAAAAGCCTTTAACAAAATCCAACACTCCTTTATGATAAAAGCTCTGGAGGAATCAGGAATACAGGGACAATATCTCAATATAATAAAGGCGATCTACAAGAAGCCAACAACCAACATCAAACTTAATGGAGAAAAAAATCAAAGCAATCCCACTAAAATCAGGAACTAGACAAGGATGTCCTCTCTCCCCTTTTCTATTCAATATAGTTCTCAAAGTTTTAGCTAAAGCAGTAAGAGAATGAAAGGAGATTAAAGGGATACAAATTGTAAAAGAAGTAAAACTATCTCTATTTGCAGATGACATGATTGTATACATAAGTGATCCACAAAATTCTTCCAAGGAACTTTTATGGCTGATAAACACCTTCAACAATGTAACAGGATACAAGATTAACTCAAAGAAATCAATAGCCCTTATATACACTAAAGATAGAAGGGCTGAGAAAGAAATAAGGGAAACATTACCCTTCATAATAGCTGCAAATAGTATTAAATAACTTGAAGTAACTATAACCAAAGAAGTAACAGATGTATTTGACAAAAATTTTAAATCACTGAAGAAAGAAATTGAAGAAGATATCAGAAAATGGAAAGCTCTCCCATGTTCTTGGATAGGTGGATCAACATAGTAAAAATGACAATTCTACAGATTCAATGCACTGCCCATCAAAATTCCAGCACAATATTTTTTGGAACTTGAAAAAACAATACTCAATTTCATCTGGAATAACAGGATAGCCAGGATTGCCAAAACAATTTTGCTCAACAAAAGAACCTCAGGAAGCATCACCATCCCTGACTTCAAGTTATACTAGAGAGCTACACTATTAAAACAGTCTGGTAGCGGCATAAACACAGCCTTGCAGATCAATGGAATAGAATTGAGGATCCAGACATTAACCCATAAACCTATGAACACCTGATCTTCGAGAAAGTGGCCCAAAATATTTAATGAAAAAAAGATAGTATATTTAAGAAATGGTATTGGCATAGCTGGATGGTAGTGTGTAGAAAAATGCAAATAGATCCAAGCCTGTCACCCTGCACAGAACTCAAATCCAAGTGGATCAAAGAACTCAACCTAAACCCAGCCACTTCAAACTTGATAGAAAAGAAAGTAGGAAATACACTTCTACAAATTGGCACAAGCAACCACTTCCTAAATATAATACCAGAGGCACAGACTCTAAGATCAAGAATCAATAAGTGGGATCTCCTGAAGCTGAGAAGCTTCTGTAAAGCCAAGGATACTGTCAATAGGACAAAACGGCAGCCTATAGAATGGGAAAAGATTTTCACCAACCCTACAAGTGATAGAGGACTTAAGGAACTCAAGAATCTAGAGCCCAAAACCTTGAATAACCCAATCAAAAAATAGGGTTGAGATCTAAAAAGGGAATTCTCAGCAGAAGAATTACCAATGGCTGAAAAAGTGCTCATCATCTTTAGCCATCAGAGAAATGCAAATCAAAGCAACTTTGAGATACTACCTGACACCTGTCAGATTGGCTGAGATAAAAGACACAGAGGACAGCCTATGCTGGAGAGGGTGCAGAGCAAGGGGAATACTCCTCCATTGTTGGTGGTAGTGTAAGCTTGTTCAGCCACTTTGAAATGCAGTATGACAGTTTCTCAGAAAACTGAGAATCAATCTCCCCAAGGACCCAGCAATATCACTTCTGGGTGTATACCCTAAAGATACACAGTCGCACTCCAATGGCATTAGCTCAACTATGTTCATAGCAGCATTATTTGTAATAACAAAAACCTGGAAACAACCTACATGCCCCTCAGTTGAAGAATGGATTAACAAACTGTGGTACATCTACACAATGGAGTACTACTCAGCAGTAAGAAAAAATGATATACTAAAATTTGCAGGCAAATGGATGGAGTTGGAGAATATCCTTCTGATTGAGGTATCACAAACCCAGAAAGATAAGCAGGGGATGTACTCACTCATTAGTGGACTCTAAACAAACAAACAAATAAAAAATAGCAAAGCATGTCCATGTTGCAAACCACAACCCCTGAAGAGCTGGAGATCAGAAACACTTTGGACTGACTCCTTGGATCCCACTACCCCTAGAGGAACACCTCACTCAGTCTCAATGTTGGGGACAGAAAACTGATTTGCCAGGAGTGGAGGCTGAACTAAGCAATATTGGGACCGTGGGATCTTGGGACCGCCTGCCCATCAGGGGAGAGGGGTATTGTGAGATGTCTAGAAGAGAGAATGATATGATGTGGAGGGAGGGGGAAGGGACCTTGAATAAGGATATACAAGGATAGAAAATGTGACTTCTTTATTCATAATAATAAAAAAGAAGAAATAAAACTAGATGTTTCTTAGTGTCATTTGAAGATAGTTTCCCCAGCCACCAGTCTGTTGCATTCTGCAGACCAGCAGATTTCCCTCCACAGAATTGAAATATGATTCTGAGTAGGGACATGTCATCTGTCTGCTAACAACTGTGGACATTCACTAAGCATGTCTTCATTCCTTTTTCTTTTGTTTGTTTGTTGGTTTGTTTGAAAACATGGTTTCTCTGTGTATTCCTGGCTGGCCTTGAATGCAATCAGAGATCTGTCTGTCTCTCTCTTCTGAATGCTGGACTTAAAGGCATATGTCACCTTACCTGACTCATGTCTAGATTATTCGTGTGGTCAAGGCCAATAGCACACCTTGTTTAGAAGTGTGGGAGGAAGATGGCTGACCCAAGAACCTGCATGGGAAAGTCTGCTGTCAACCTCTGCTCCATGATGGAGATCCTGGGTGAATGTTCTCTGATTCAAATGTGTTATCTCTGCATGTGGGGTTTCATCATGACCATCTATAACAATTACATCAAAGTAGTTAGCCTTTCCATCACTTCACACATTATCATTCCTACATCTTGCAGACCTTTAGATGCCTCTGGTTATGGACAATATATATATGTATATATATAATACATATATATATATACACACATATATACATATACATATATATATATATATACACACACACAATAACCATAGACTACCCTAGGCTGTAGTCACCCACACTACAGAACTTTAGAACCAAAATCTTCTCATTTGTGTGTAGTTTGGTCTGAACTTGCCTGTCTGTTGATCTAGATTTCATATACAATGGTGCCCAAGAAACTGATGCAATAAAACCTAGTGGAAAAGTTCCAGACTCCCCTGCACTCCTGGTAGTATGTCATGTATTTCTATGTGTTATATTCGCAAAGGCAGCAATGGCTTTTATAGGCTCTGACCCATCTCCCATACCTATCTCACAGTTTGCTTGTGCTCAAAGGAGACATGTGAGCCCAGGTGTGGTGAGGAGTAAGTTCAGTTCCCTGCAGCTCAGCAGTGCTCTAGCTATTGTGAAGGAGTACAGGACATAGCCAACTCTTCTGGCATCAGCTGCCTTCTCTGCTGAGGAACCAGAAGTCCTGCCTACTTTCTTCCAGGATTCTTTGGCTTCTTTTCCTTTGTTTTAGGGACAACATGCTTTTAAACCAGTGACAGTTTCAGGGAGTCCAGCTCCCTCTCCTGACAAAAAGAAGCCTTCCAGGTACTTGCACACTGCAATGAAGCAAGGGAGGAAAAGGCCCCAATGGCTATTTTATCTTTGGATCAAGGAGTGTGACCATATGTTTAGAAGCTCTGAACATGCAAGGGGAGGAAATAACCTTGTTTTAATCAGTATTCTATGTTTCTGTCTTCAAGCTTTAGAGGGGCAAGAATATGGCAGTGCCATCTGGCTCCCTTGGAGCAACCCAAAGTTCTGAAAAGTGCCCAATCTCTTTGCTCCAGGTGTGATGATATGCTTCTGGATTCATGTTTCTGGATTCATGAGGACAAGGCCATTTCAGGCCACAGAAGATGTGTTGGGTATAAAGCTTGCAACATGGTCACTCATGTTCTTTTTCTCTATGGGTACATGATTCTGAGCCCTGCTCCTCTTGTTTTAGGAAAGAAGACAGATGACTAGTTAAATTTCCATAGTGGGACAGCATGCTGATGCACAGCGGTACCTGAGGCATGGGGAAGATAGGAACAGCCTGAGTCTGCAGTAGCAGCTGTACCTTCTGTGAGTAAGTGTGTAGAGATGCCAGGGTAGATAGTACAGGTGTGCAGACACTTGGCTTCATCGACTGGCAGGTGGAAGTGCCAATTGCCATTGGCTCCTATCCACGAATATACTCACTGTATGTTACTCAATGCTTATTCTGGGTCAGGTACCAGGAATATAGCAATGGGAAAGAAAAAGTCTTAGTTCTACAGAGAAAAATGGAAAATAAACAACAGACCAGAGAAACATTTCAAGTAGTAGGGAGAGCTCTAATAACCATAATGCAGTATGATGAATGACCTTTACTGCACTGGGGAGCAAGAACACTAACAGATGGAGAGGGTGTCAAGGGAAAGGATCTTTGAGAAGAGGCCCCATTTGCCTCACTGGAAGAAGAGTAATGCTTTATGGACAGCCTTTCAGAAGTAGGGATCCCCAAACCCCAGGAACTCTGAACTGATATCAACCACTTCCATTCCTTCTAGGTCCTATGGGGCAGCTCTGCCTACTTCTTCCTTCTCTCTACCTTCTACTCAGCCCTCAACTGTTATAATTCACTATAGTGATCCTACAGCTAGCTAAGATTTAATTAACCAATGAGGGTGGGGGAAAAAAGAATTTCAAACACTTGCCCCTTCTGACTCCTCTATAAGAGACTAGTGTGGGGTGGTAAGGACACACTATAGCCCAGGGGATCTTTGAATTTGCAAAGACACCCTCCTGCCTTGGTGTCCTAGATGCTGTTATTATAGATATGTGCCACAAGGCCTGGCCTATGAGAGAAAATTTTGAGCCTGTAACACAGGAGAAAATTATTAAATTTTATAATGCTAGCCGGAGTGTGGCTATGTGGCCAGAGACCAGCTGTTGGCTTCTGTTGATGAGAATTTGAATGCTAAGGAAGCAATACAAAGACCAAGGACCAAATAGGACATTATATTGAAAGGGATAAAAGTACTGAGCCATGCCCTCCAGACTCCTCAAATATATAATACAGCTGAATTCACAGCTTTGATCCAAGGTAGCCAGATGGGGATCTATCTATCTATCTATCTATCTATCTATCTATCTATCTATCTATCTCTGTCTCTGTCTCTCTCTTGTAATCTTTCTTGGTAGTGATAGCTAAAGAGTTTCTAAGAAATTATTCTTAGGATGGAAAACTATAATAAAAATATAGTTGCTAACGTCTCAGTGAACTTGGTGATAGTGGAGCTAATCAAGCAGGCACAGAAAGAACTGAATTCTGACATAATAGTCTTTGGTTATCTATCAGTGCTAAACAAAGAATTTGGTCGTGAAGTCATTAAAATATAACAAGCAAACATAGAATGGCATTCAAGATTTACAAATTTGGTTGGAAAATGATCTAATGACATTTCTTCTACAAAACACATTAGATAAAATTAAATAGCAGAAAAAGTTGAAAATGGAAATGAAAAAAGATAATTTTTTTAAAATGAAATTTAGCTATATGGCTAAAAAAAATCCTGCCCAAAGTGTCTCATGGCTTTACAGATGGCTTAGTGGTTAAGAGCCTGGTTGCTTTTCCAGAAGACATGGGTTGGATTTCAACATTCACAAGCACAGGTGCCTCTAGTCCTCGGGAATCCAACATCTTCTTCTAGCCTCTGCAGACCCTGCATGAACATGGCACAGACACATGCAGGAAAAACACTCATGCACATAAAATAATAATAAATTATTTTAAAAAGAGTATTGTGTAGATCAAAATGTCTCCTATTGATGAAAAATGATATTCCACCAAATACACACCAATTTAACCCCCCAGCACAGAAGTGCTGACATCTACATTACTCAAAACAGACAAAACATGGATTTATAAAATATGATGTATCCTGCTTACACCATCTATAATTTTATAATAATACAAAAAAGAATATACCTATGGAATATTTACCAAGCATGGCATGTCATAGGATACAAAGAAAAACTCAATACAATTCCCAAGTGACAGAATTCATAAGTCATATTCTGTGACCAGAAGGCAGTGAAAGTAGAAGCCAAGAAACAAAACTAACTGAGCAAAATCTATCTGTCTGGAATATTTCAGAAGAGTATTCTTAAAATTCTTATAATTAACAGAAATCAAAGTGGCACTATAGACCATTCAGTCCCAACAGAACAGGATGCATGACAATCTGACAAGCCAAGCAGGGAAGGAGACAATGTACAGACATAAATATTTAAAAGTCTTAAATAATGGAATTTAGAATATTTCTTAATAATTAATCTATAAATATGAGCTATGAAACAAAGTCAGAAGTATGTGCTGTATTAGTCAGATTAATGTTTCTCTAACAGAATACCTTAGAGCAAACGGGAAACTAGCATGGCTGTTCTGAATAGAGGGTACAAGGGCTCCAGCTCAGGATCTTCTGGCCTCCTGTGAGGTCAGAAGATCATGGCAAGGACACATGATGACCAAACTGTGTCCCTAATGACCCGAGAACTTGAGAAGGGAGATTCAGAGATCAGAGTCCCACAGTCCTCTTCAAGGGCATTTCTTCCATGACCCAAGGACCTCTGGTCCCACCCTTTAAAGGCTCTGCCACTTTTCTGTTATATGACCTTGAGTCTTTGAAGACATTTACTATTAAACTATACCAAATATGTGATGATAGAACAGAAATGTAATAGGTTTGATAAGGAAAGCCCTCTGAGGGTTCTTTAAAAGGATAATGCAGAAAAACACACAGTTAAAACAAAAGCCTGAAGGTAGGAGGGAGAGAAGAGAGAGAAAGAAAACAAGCTGATGACTATGAGGTATAGAAAAGGAATTTTAGGTCAGAGGGCTGTAAACCTGTTTTGAAGAAAACCAGACAGTAAGTATGTCAGACTTTGTGAGCCACAGGCAGTTTCTGTGACAGGCGTTCACCATCTATCACGGCTCCACAGCTGCCAGAGACAAGAATATACAGAAGCTATAGCTGAGGAAAGCTTTGTTTTCCAAGAGCAAGGTCTACTCATTGCAGTGTGGACCATGTTTACTGATTGTTTAGGGATAGTAGTCCAGTCAAGGTGACCCAGTGAACACATACTTTTGACACGAAGCATTATGGACTAAATGTATAATACTGGTAGATGACATAGAGAAATGATCAGTGAGATATTTGAATTTAAACAAAGATACAGATTTTATTAACTATATAAGTAAAACAACCACAAAATTCCTAGACAAACATGAAAATCGGTGTAGGACTGACGAGGACGCACATGGGGGTATTTGCTGTCTGAGTTACAGAGCAAGTGGACATAGCTGAGGTTAGTGACTGGATGGGGCTCTTAACAGGGGCATGGGAACTCCTCCCCATTGTAGATGGTCACTTTCTTAGAGAGCTTAATGCCTCCTGGTGGGCCTTTTTGGGAAATAGAGTAGGCTCAGAGTTGCCATTTTGCCTGGGGAGCCTTATGGTCTGTACAGAAATGACTGGTGATCAGCTGCTCAGAGGTCAATCCCACACAGTGCAAATGGAAAGTTTTTTGAGAGTCTCAGAAGATTACATTCATTATTCCTATAAATTAATGTTCTTTAGAATATTATTATATGGAAAAGGTTTTGTAGGGTCTGATAGAAGATTTCCATCAATTTTGAAAAAGATTGTTCTGGGAAGAAAAAATAGTATGAATTTTTTGTTGTTGTTGTTTTTTTTTAACTTTATTTATTTATTTATTTGCCTTGGTGTTTGCCTGGAACTGGAACTACAGACAGTTGTTAGCTGCCATGTGGGTGCTGAGAATCGAACCCGGGTCCTCTGGAAGAGCAGACGGTGCTCTTAACCGCTGAGCCATCTCTCCAGCCCTGTTGTTGTTTTTTTAAGGTTGGTACACTAGTGCTATTTCCCCCCACACTATGGGACAGGAGTCCAGGCTTGCTTGTCTGGGTCCTCAGGCCCATCCCACTGGACATCAATCTGCCTGTGTTACATTCTGATCTAGAGCCTGTTATTCTCTTCTCAGCTCATGTAAGGGTGGGTAAAGCCCCAGTCCACCCTTCTGTACCTCCATGACTGAGTCAAGCCGCTGACACTTCCCATATGGACGCTACTACATATGTGTCCATGCTTGCAGTGTGACTTTTTGCTTTTTAGGCCATGAGTCAAATTTTAGACATAATTCCATTCTCTAATTTCATTTTGAATAAGGAATGTGCTCTCCAGGAGTTCTCATGCCAGGATGTTATATTGTTGAGAATGTGGTGTCCAGTCCTCTAAGGGTCAACTCACCTGTGAGAGGACCGTGAGTTCTCTGATCTTTACTTTCACCAGCTCTAGGTTGTCATGATGTGGTCTTCCAACCCCAATACTTTCACTGTATCTCTTTCTACACACATACAAGTTTTCTGCTGTTATCTTGTCAATATTACTATTCTATGTCCAACATATTTCTTCTCTTTCCTTATCTTTTATCTCTTATGCCTACACAGTTTATAATTTCTCTACTTCTCACATTTTGATTTTCTAATTCTCTTGATTCTTTCCTTCAGGGCTCCAATTGCGCATATGTTCTAATATTAATACTGTTCTAAAAATTCTTGATGCTATAGTTAGTTTTTCAATCAGATTTAAAGTGATCTAATAAAAAAAGCCACATGAATACTTTTGCTATACTCATTATTTTGTTATAAATTTTATCTCATGATGTTTTTATTTCAAATGGTGTATTTTTTCATTGTAAAAGCACTATATTAACAAATAATTTTTGTGTCTCTGTTGTGGTCTGTTTGTTCATAAACTAGAACCATATTTTTATTAGGGTACTGAGAACAGATGTCATGTCTAACTTTGATGTCCTCATCCACCTAATCTACACCTGGATCATCATGAACTGAATTCTGTTGAGTGTACTTTATAATTCTTTGTATATTGAATGATTTTTTAGTATAGACAGATATTGTGAATATTATGATATGAAGACCATGAATTTTATTATATCCCTCCAAAGACTGTTAGTTTTGTTTAAAATGCAAATAACTTGGCTAGACTCGTATTGCCAACTACCTCTTGTGTTGAAAGTTAAATCTCAAATTTGTTTTTAGGACTTCATGGGAGTCAGGACACAGCCTGAGCTGACATACAGGATTTGTATTCCTTTGTCTGGAATATCCTTTCATTTTGCAAAGACTGAGATAATCCTAAATTATACATTTCAACCTACCCAAAAGCTGGCATGGAGGTTTTGTATAGAGTATCAGCCATCCTGTACCATGGAGGTGGGTGCCACCTGCATGCCAGAATCCTGTAGTTGAGAAAAGCACCCAGGGCAGACCCATTGTTCTCCTTGTCAAAACCCTTCTAAAACCTGCCTCTGGTTATTCTCCAGAACTCCAAATAGTTGCTTAGTATAGTCAGCCAGACATAAAATAATTATCTGTGAGAAGGTCAGTCTGATAGCTACCTAGCTACCCCAAAAGAAATGCTTTTTACTTTCTGTAGATTTAAACTTTTAAACATTTGCTTGTTAGTTGATACAAGTACATAATTATTTACTTATATATTAAAATTTTATGTATTTTACTATAATTCATTATATTGAACTGTTTGATATAATTTGTATTGTAAATAAAAGGTGATTTAAACTATGTATTATGAAATTGATTTTATTTCTTCATATTATGGCTTCTTCATCATAGAGTTTTAAAGAAATTACATTAGTAGATTATATTGTTAGAAATAATTTACATAGTAGATATAGCAGGATGAATGTCAAAAATACTTATTTTTTTTACATTTAGTGATGTGTGTGTGCCCATGCATGTTTGGGGGTCAAACTCTGTTTATCAGTCCTGGTAGCAAGTGCCTTTACCCACTGAGTCATCTCATGAGCCCCTAAAATAGTTACTTCATAGAAAGGACTATGAATTGGCATGGTAGAGTTGAACAGCACACCTATGAGACTGTATTCATGGTGAAGGATGTGAGCACAAATAACCAAGAGACTATGACCTGATTTATGAACAGAGATTGAGCCTTCAGGAAGTGTTGTGGTGGCAGAGCTGCAAAGAACAGGAACATACAGGACAATCTTTTGACAGGAAGAAGCTAAAGGAGATTGAAAGGAAGGAGATAGAATAAGAAAAAGAAAAATTTCTCCAGTTCAAAATGTGTACTGAGATTCAACCCAGGAGCTTCTTCAAGACTCTGGTGATGAAAATCCTGTTAATAAAATCTGCACGGCCAGATTAGACTGGATGGAGTAAAAATAATACACAGCATAATAGTCTGACAAAGACACTGACATGAGATTTTAGAGTTGTTTGGAGTTATTGATATAATCTATAACTATTAATAAGGCCAAATAGAAAAGATAAAAAAATGGTAGCATGGGCAAAAATCAGATACCTTGCGAGTGAACAATGTGGTCACTGAAACTTTGGTGTTGACAAGAGATAGGCGAGTCCAAACATTTGCTGAACTCTTTCCATGGCTCCCCTCCCTCTGGCCAAGGTCCCCTGGCAGACAGGCACAAACAACAAAGAAGAGCATTCTCTTCAAAGACTCTTCTGATTAATTTTTTTCTAGAAAAATCTTCAGATAAGAAGGGGTCTATGAAACCTTAGATAGCATGGATTTCTTCCTTGGTGTGAGTAGTTAGGCTGTATACCACAGCAAACCATTGTCCCAGTGAGATAATTTGTTCTAATGGCCAATAGTCCTTTCCTGAGGACTGTGACTTTGATGGCGTATGTTTCATGTGGAAAAGGTGGCTTGCTCCCAACTTTCCTGCTATGCACCTCTGTGGGAATGATGCCTGCACTGTTTCTTCATGTCCTGGATGGGGGCAAACCATCTGCACTTGTCTTGCAGAGATGCTAAGGATGGATGGAGGAGTGTGGAAAGCCTTGTATGCCACGTTTCCTTCAGTCCAGGCAGCTCCCTCTCACTATGGCATTGAGCTAGGACGCCTTGGCCATCACCACCTGCTTAAGCCTTTTTAATAAGAACAGTTGAATCCAGTGTTGTTCATTTGCTTTTGCTTGGCTGCTTAATCGATTCTTGCCAAGGACTCCCCAAGGTAGGCACAGCCAATGAGCCTGAGAAGGTGCCAGCTGGAAAAAGCAATCCCTTCTTCCCACCCCCATACCCCAGTTTCCTATTGTTTGTGTTTTGATAATTCCACATGGTTATTACAGGCATCCACTATGTTAAAAGTGTTCTATTAAGCAAAAGCCGTCACACGCAGTTGGATGGCTGACTTTTGGAAGCTAGAGTTGTTGTAGACACTGGCAAGGTTGACTCAGACACGAGTACCTGCTCAGTCAGTGGAAGCCAAGCAGGGCTGGCACCTGCTCCTGATTGTGAAACTATGTGGCTCTGCAGGAAACACTTGAGGCACTCTTGTGAGAGGAGCCATCACGTTTTAATTACCAGTAAGCTGCCTCGGCAACACATCCTTTCTTGGCAGCCTGTGAAAAAAATACTTTTACAAACTGGAATGCCGACTGCTGGTTTAATATTTCTGTGAAAAGAAACTATGGTGCCCAGAAGGAAACAGCATTTTAAGCTTCCTACAATGTACCATATTGCATAGGCAGGCATTTCTGCATGCTGCTCTGGTTACAGGTATTGAGAAGTTCTTTTCATGGAGAACACAACATGAAAAGACCAGGACTTCTTCAAACTTTTCAGGAAGAAAATGGACTGATACCTTGTGGCAAGAAGGAAGACTCTAAGATTCCCTTGGACACCTTTCCCAGGCCTTGTGCTGGGTGGCCCCCTTGCCTCCTTCCTCACCAAGGACTTAATTGACAGGGTTGTCCTTCCATTCCACCTGAGCCGGTCAGGATGGCCAGAGTTAGTGAGAGCTTTGACACTTGTCTTGCATAGACAACATAAATAATGTTTTCCAAAGCAGACAGACACTTGGGTGATTCTTGGGGAACATTCCATCCATCGTATTCCAGTGAATTGTTGCATTCATGGAAAGAATGAAGCAGGCACTAGTGAAAATATACAAGTAACCAGGAGTGAGTTTAGGCAGATTAATACATGGCATCAGTGACGACCAATGGGGGACCACTGAGCATCAGGCCAGGGTCGTTCTGCTGCAAGAAGAAAAGTGCTCTGCTGTGTCTGCTGTGCGGTGGTATGGCTAGACTGGACAACATCTACTAGAGTTGACAGGGCATTTGGAATGATTTGAAGGACAAAATAAAAACAAGGTGGGCACCCAACCTCCCCTAAGGGTTAATTTACTTATGTATGCATAGGATTGTATATGTGTATAGGTATGCTTCCCAGTGCATGCACAAATAGAAACTGGATGTAGATCTCTGGTTCATCACTTGTCAGTCTATTATTATTTAAATAAGGTTTCTCGATGAACCTGTAATTCATTATTTCAGCTAGGCTGGGTGGCATGCTAAGAAGTTTGATGAAAATGACCCCTTGAAAGAGATCTGGATGGCTCAGGGGGCCAGGAAGCTTTGGGGGATAGTTTCTGTGTGATATTTTAATGGGTGACCCAGCCACACTTCAAATCAAAGTAGGCATAGTTCATTAGAACCTCGTTATGAACCTAAGGCTAGCCACTGTCTTCTTTGTTTTCTCCTGTTCCTGCAGTGGAGACACTACAGTCTGCGTGATTAAGTAGGTTATTCCCTGATACTTTTTAGTAAATTTCATATTGGGGTTAACAGGTTATTAATTGTTACCTCTTAAAGAATACCTTCATGATTTTATCCTCCCATCAGCTAGAGAACATCAATGCCTTGCTTTCCTTTATAGAAAGAACAAAATGAGGAAAGCATTTCAACCCCAAATTCTCTGAGGACCTTCTTTGAGTAATGAAGGTCTGTGTGGTATCATCTAGGGGCAAACAGGCACCTTAATGAGGTGGGAGCCCTAGCAGTGCAGGAAGAACATGGAGCTGGGCATCAGATGGCTCCCAGCTCTTCATTCCCTGACTGCCTGATGCTTCTCAGTCTCTCCTTCCTCATTTATAAAACATGAGCTGCAACAATAGGACTGTTTTCAAGTCATTAGTGGAAGAACGGACAGCGGTAGAGCTTGTTATAGTTCCTGAACCTTACTGATGTAGCTCTGTTAACAGCACTGGTGACAATATCATTGTTAATAGCCTCATGGCCAGAGACCTTACATCATAAATGCAACCTTCAGAAGCAAATTCTGAGAATCAGAATGGCCCAGAGCCTTCTTCAAGAGGCCTGCTGCTGAGATTAGGAAGATGTAAGTCTGGCCTAGGCAAGACAGAGGGCAACAAGGTAAACAGATGCTTCCATTGTGATTCACACCCAGGCACAGGAAGCTGGGGTCACCAAGAACTTCAGTTATACCTGTCATTAATGCCTGTGTGCCCTTAGTGAGAAGGGTAGGCACAAAGGTCAGAAGCATGGGGCCTGTCCAGGATAACCTGGTCAATAGACATCTGCTTGGAGTCTAGAAGGAGAAATCCCGAAGTATCCAGGTCCCAGGACAGTGGAGCCAACATGCAAAGAGGAGGGTGGAGCTGCCCACAGGAAAGGGAGTGTGTGGAAAGAACTAACTAATGGCACATGTAAATGGCATTCACTAAACTGGTTGCAACTCACATGTGAGACAAGGAAAGACTGTGTGATGTGTAACTTCTAAAGGCTAAGAGAAATAGTGAGCCAAACCTCCATGTAATGGGAAAGTCAATGAAATATTGGGGGAAGATGCACTGTTCCTCATTGTGTGTGGAAGCAAGTCAAAGCCAGGAAAGCTTCAACTCATTGAGGCAAGCAATTTTTTTCATAAGGAGAATGTTTGAAATACACACAACTTTTAGAGATCCATCCTCTCAGAATCTCATGCACGGTGATGTTTCTAATCCCCAGTAAAGGTGCACAGAAACTGAAAACAGGTAGGATTTCACAATAACCACTGAGAAGAGTGAGGAGGATTTGTAATAAGTAACAGTTAAGTGTTGAATGTTTAGGATAGGTAAGGGAGTTTACCCCCCCCCCTCTGTGTGTGTGTGTGTGTGTGTGTGTGTGTGTGTGTGTGTGTGTGCATACATCTGCAAATTCATATGTATAAGTACAGGTCAGAGGATAACCTCTGATGACCTCCCAGGTTCCTTCCACTACCTGTTTGAGACGGGCCCTCTCATTGCCCTGGCACTTTGTGAAGTATGTTAAAGCAGCTGGCCAGTAAGCTTCCAGGGAATCAATCACCTGTCTTCACCCCTTGTTTTACCATCATGGGGTATCCCCCCAACATCTAGCTTTTATGTGGATGTTAAGGTAAGCTTCACTGAACAAGCTATCTCAATAGTTCATGGTGCTCATCTCATAACTCCAGCATGGATATTGATATACATAGTTTTGTGGTAGACTTTTCATTCAACTCTCTCAGTATTTATGTTTAAGTGCATAAGCATGTCTAAACAAACAGACAAATCAAGTTTCTACCATTGTATGGAATTCAGTGGAAGGCTGGCTGAGGAGGTTTGCTCCCCCAAATGTTCATTGTACTGTGACAACCTTTCCCATGGGGCCTTGCTGTTGGAATGTGGACACTTGGTATGAATTTTCATAAGCTGGTAACTTTGGTAAAGATTCTTGGATGTAAGCCACAGGGACAAGTCTCAAGGCAAGAGAGGATCCAGTATGAAGCTTGCGTGGGAGAATCAGATTCAGCAGGTGGACAGGGAGCAGATGCTATCTTGATTTGTGCCCCTGCAACAAGAGCAATCCATGGCACAGGGAAAAGACATACGCATACATTGCTGATGAATACAGACAGGTGGAGGGGGGAGTATGGTGGAAGCCATGGCATAAAGCTTCTTTTGCACAAGGCACCTACCCTTGAGCAAAGTGGGGCTGGGAGTGTCTATCTGGGTCCTGTGTCTGTGTCCTGGTTGCAGAAGTGGAGAAGGGCACCTTTGTCGTGGTGCTCACAGTACAGGGTCTCAGTAGGTTCAGTAGAAGAGAAATGAGGGAACTTCCACAGCAAGGAAGATCAGAGGGGATCGAGTCTCCGAGCTCAGAGAAGTCTGGAAACAGTCTCTGCAGTCACAAAGGGCAACCTGCATTCCCCAGCTGTGTCACACAAGGGCAATGTGCCTTAGGAGTCTGTCCTTTTGCATCTTAGAAATCTTGAGTGCTCAAGTTTCAGCCTTTCCCCCAAGTGAGGGGAAACAGGATGGACATGTTCTTACCTGCACAGTTCTCAGCATGGGGCAATTCTGGCTCTACAAGTTGTGGATTTTTTGCTTTAGGTAAATGTGATAATTATTTTGCTCAACTATGTTTCAAATTTATTTTATTATCGGTATTATTTTCATTATGCATGTACATAGGACACTGGGAGTTAGACCTCTCTTTCTACCATTAAGTTCTAAAGATCAAGCTCAGGTCACACAGGCTTTTGTGGCAAACACTTTTCACTCTGAGCCATCTTGCTGGACCTTGTTGTCTCTCTCTCTCTCTCTCTCTCTCTCTCTCTCTCTCTCTCTCTCTCTCTCTCTCTCTCCCTCCCTCCCTCCCTCTCTAAAATATGGAGATGAACATTGTCCATTTGTCAAAGGAACCACAGAGTCACAATGTGCCAGGTCCTGCTATTTCAATCCAGGGAGGATTTCATTATTATTTTTTTTCACCTCAAGAAGTAAGCCACTTGGGCTGGGAGTTGGTAGACTTGGACAATTAAATCCTGGATTTAATTCTCAACATCTTATACTCTAGGGGTCTGCACTTAACCAAGGCACCTCCCACTAGACACCTCACCTGGTGTGGATCTAGAACTAATTTATGTTCTTGTCTTATGTAAGAACTTTGAAAGCTAAATTTTTTTTTTTTTTTTTTTTTTTTAGGAAAAAGGTTCAGTATCAGAGGAGTTTTCCTGAAGTGTTAGTATTTTCTTGCTATCACCAGATTTTTCTTGTTTCTAGGAAAATTGGCTTTCAAATGTCCTGGGTTTTACTCTGATAAGCGGTAGGGTTACTCCATATCACCTGGCAGGATAGAGTCATCAGCTCTCCACACCCCAGCGTTCAAAGCCTCAGCCTCAGAATTAGCCCTACATTGGAATCCTCTGTAAACCTTGCTGTTCTCTATAAAATGAGAAGGACTCAACCATCCTAGGACCCAACTCACTCAACCTAGCAGGAACAGAGTGTTTAGCTATACAAACAGCAGAACCCAAGCATTTGCGGTTTCCTCAGGAATCTCATGCTATAAGAAGGGAAAGACTGAACCCCAATGCCAGCCAGAGGAAACATATCATAGGGGAAAAAAATCTCCCATGGTTCTGAGCACTTTGCAGAAGAGAATGAAGCAGAGCCAAGAAGGGCTGAGTGATGGGAAGAACATTAAGGCCGGGACAGCTTAGTTACATGTATGTCTGCTTTACTCAAATCTAAATCTCCTGTTACCACCTGGAAGATTGGCTCAGGGATCACTGAACTTCTCTCCTGCTTTTCTCATTGTGGTCACATTGAAAAAGAACTTCTGGTCCCCACTTCACTGTCTCCTGTGTCTTTAATTGGTCTACTGAGTCTTTCACAAGCATCAGAGGCTATGCTTCAACCCTAAAAGCTTCATCAGACTGGAAGAAAGTCCCCTAAGGTTCAATGCTACTTCCTCTCCCTTCACTATACACAGGACAACCAGAATAAAATTCTAATTTTGCCAAATTCTTCTCATGTGAGTGATAAAATTCTCTCTTTAGAATAATTTGGAAAATTTTGAGACATCTGACCTACACAGAACATGAGTGCCTTCCCTGAATATCAGTACCCGTTCTTAATCTTCTTTCTGTTGCTGTAACAGGATTGCTGAGGCTGGGTAATTTATTAAGGACACAGGATTATTTTAGCTCATCATTACAGAGGCTTAGAAATAAAAGAGCTTCGTGGAGCCAGCAATTGACAAATGGGATCTCACTAAACTAAAAAGCTTCTCAACAGCAAGAGAAACACAAGTGAGGGCCCAACATGGAAGAAAATATTTGCTAGGCACACATCTGACAAGATTAGTGTCTGTAGTACACAAAGTACTGGAAAAAGCCAACTAAACACCAACCAAACTAAACCAATTAAAATTGGGTTATAGATCTGAACAAAAATTTTCAAAAGAAATGCAAAACACAAGACTTCAGGGTAAGCTAGCAGACTAGAAACCATGTTGAAATGAGTGGCTGGTTACAATGTGAGAAAGAAAGGGGGCTGTAATAGTTTATCACCCCTGTTAGCTATTAGAATTCAGTCTCTGAATTCATTTCATCAGTACCTATAACAAACATCTTCTACCATTGGACTCATTAAACTTTCTCTACTATTAGGCTGGATTTAATGCTGTGACTGAAGCCAATATAGCTTGTCCATGGCTGTCTTTTAGCTATGCAAAAGAATCCTCCTACCAGGGGATTTGCAAAAGCTCTGTCAGTGGTAATTTCATTGAAAGAGTATCTGGTAGCAACTTCTACCAGGACACAGTCAGTGCTCCAACAAGGGACTTGAATCTCCTGGCACCTATCACCGATCAGCCACCAGCCACTGGTTCCTATCAGAGTACAATAGCCACTGAGTTTGCCTTATCTACTCAGAGCTGATAGTGCAGAAAACTCCATAAACAAGAAGCACTGGGAGGCCAGGAGAGAAGAACAGGACCACTAAAAATCAACAGGGCCAAGGAGAAAATCAATGGATCTGCAAGGGGATGAAAAACCAGGCCAGCAGACTCCATATCTTCTGATATCTCCACCCAGTTTTCTTTCCCCACTCCAATTAATCCTTATCTTCTAATGATCTGTTATCTCACATCTCCACCCACCACTCCACCCTCTCCTACAGCTACTTCTTGTCTATAGAGAACAGCCGGCCATTGTTGCAGGCCAGCACTGTACCCGACTGTCTCAGGTCTTCTCCTCTTTTCCTCCCTCCCTTCCTTCCCTCCTTCCTTCCCTCCCTCCTTTCTTCTTCCTTCTTTCCTTCCTCCCTTTCTTCCTTCCTTCCTTCCTTCTTTCCTTTCTTTTGTTTCCTTTTTCTTTTTCTGAACTCATTTCTCTTACTGTTATATCTAGGAAATGCCAGAGGCTGCCCTGGTTTTTGATCTATGAGTACATATCTGTAGCCATACATTAGTCTATTGTAAACCAAATCCCACACAGAACCACTCCACTGTTTCCTTCCTTTTAGTTATTCACACTCTCAAATATCTTCCTCTCCTTTACTTCCCATTTAGCAATTAAATACTTATCACCATCACTAGTGTCACCAAGACTGCTGTCTCTTATCTTCCTTCCCATTCACACTAACTTATCAGTACACACAGTACTATCAGGGTCCTCAACTCCCTAAACAAATTGGTACTTGACAAGAGTTTATTTATATTTACCTGCCACTCTTATCACAGGAGGTTGATTACTGCAGTGACTGCTGCTGTAGATAGTTCTCAGCCTGTCTGGACAGACTGAGGGCGGAGTCTGGTGCCTGGAACACCAGCAGATAAAAACATCACAATTCTATGGTAGCCTAGTCTTTCTGGAACATTGAACAAAGAGACTCCATCTGAATTAAAACAACATGTTAACCAACAAGCTAACCGTATATGTGCAGATACCAGCTCAACAATTTGACTAACCTGAGCAATTAAGACAAACTCTTTCTTCTAAAAGTTACCAATCTCATAATAATGACTCAAGATAAAAATGACTTTGACAACCTTTAAGATGTAGAATTCAAAACGATGCTAATAAGAATTATAAACCACTCAAAGAAGATTCAGATATTCTTCAAGAGAGCACAGACATGCAGATATATAAACTAAGGAAGCCAACTCACAAAATGAAAATAGACTTTAATAAATATAGAAAAGCCTAAACTAAAAGGATGAAAATGAAAAACATAATAGGAAGAAAAATTTCCAAGTCTAGGGGAAAAAGCCCATTCATATATAAGAGGCAAGCATATTACCAAACAGGTAGGGTCACAAAAGACACTTCATGTCATAGTTAAAAACACTAAATGTGCAGAACAAAGAAAGTATATTGCAGGCCACAAAAATGAAGGGCCAAGTTACATACAAAGACAGGCCCATAAGAACAACTACTGACTTTTTAATCTGAACTGTGAAGGCAAAAAGGGCTTGGATTGTTGTCTTTTAAACATCATAATTGCCAACCAGTCTAATATACCTAGAAACATTATTAGTCATAATTGAAGGTGAAAGAAACCTTTCTGTGATAAAAGCACATGCTAAAGAATGACCACCAGGCCGGCTCTACAGAGGATGTTGAAAGGAATACTTCAGTCTGAAGAGAAAGGCAAACATACTTAAAACAGTATAGGAAGAAAAAATAGATGATGTCAACCACTTATTAAACAAAAGGGGACTGAGAAAGTCCAAAGCACAGCCATAGGAAAGGGAGCAAGCCTCACCTTTCAATAATTACTCTGAATAACTCAGTGGTCTGAACTCACTCATGAAAAGACATGGCATATTAGAAAATATAATCACTCATTTTTGCTGCCTTTGGAGAAACATGCCATGTGAGCAAATGTAAACACTGTTTTAAGGTAGAAGGATGGAAGTAGCATCCCAAGAAAAATGTAAAGGAAATAAGCAGGTGCCACTACTCTAATATCTGACCAAACAGATGTCACACCAAATCTTGTTGAAAAAAAAAAAAAAAAGAAATTGGAAGGGTTCTTTCTTACAATCAAAGGAAAGATACAGAAAGAGGAAATTACAGTTCTAAATATATGCAGCAAATATAGGTTCATCTAATTTTGTAAAGCAATTACTATACATTTGCAGTCACAGATTGACCCCAACACAGGAATATTGGGTGACTTCAACATCCTACTTTTATTTCTAAACAGATAAACTCTACAAAAAAGATTAAGTAAGATGGACAAAGAAACAACTGGAGTCAAAGGTCCCTAAGACATTTACAGAAGCTTCCACCCAAACACTTAGGAATATACATTTCCTTAGAAACTCATAGAACCTTCTCTAAAACACATCACATATTAAAACACAATGTGAGTCTCCATAAATATGGGAAAACAATGAAGGAATGGATAAAGAAAATGTAGCACATTTACACATGGAGTATTACTTGGCTGATAAAAAATCAACTCATGAAGTGTGCAGGAAAATGGATGAAACTAGAAAAAAAAAACATCCTGAGTGATGTATCCCAGACCTAGGAAGGCAAATATGATATGTCTCACTCCTAGCTGTTAAGTCAATGATAATCAAGCCACAGTCAGCCACAGAGATTAGGTCTAGAGGAAGTGAGTAAGGTGGAGATGGATCTCATTAGGAAGGGCAAATGGAATAGACAATAATGGATGGATGGGATGGCTAAAATGAAGGGACCAGGTGAGAAGGAGGAAGGAAGGTCAAGGGAGGGAATGAGGGGTGAGACAAGTATAATTATGAGGCAATTTGAGGGGTAGTACAGTAGAAGTTTGCTAAAATATATCCATATATGAAGTCAGACTAAATGAAACTGTCAAGTAATGGGGGAAACAGAGTCCCAACAGGCCATCTCCTGTCATCAAATGAAGCTTCCAGATCTGGAATTGGGTTATATCTAATTGTGTAACCGAAATGGGTCCCATGGGAATCCTCAGGCAATGGAGGCTTTTGCAAAGACTATAGATTGCTTCCCATAAACTGACATGAAGGCCCACTTGCTGAAGACAATACCTACACGACCCACTGAACATGGAGAAGTCAAGCTAGTGCCTACATAGGACCTTTACCCTTAAGTTATAATATTATCTGTGCTCTAACAGGAGTGAGTTTTTGCATTAACTCTTTGTTCACCACACCACCACCACCACCAACAACAAAAACCTTCTCTCATGAGGTCTGAGAGCTTCACTAATCTATGGAAACAGAGATATGAATTTAGAGGACAGATTAATACAACATCCAGTTAGCATAATAATAGTAGTAGGCTTATCCTTGGAGACCCTGAGCTCACAATGTGGGTTCTTGGTCAGACGTGTGATACCATGCATGTGTGCATCCTTTGAAATGAGCCACTTTGAATGTAATCATTGAATGGTTGGTTACTTCTATAACACTTGTGCTGCTCTGTGTGTGGGTTCATTGCCTAGTTTAGTATTAAAGTTATAGTTTTTTGAGCACAGGACCAGAGATGATGCCAGTGTCTTTAGATCGGGAATAAGATGCACCAACACAGAGCCACAATGGCCTGTCATTTTACACGGAACAGTGTGGAGCTTGCTGATCTTGTTCCTCCAGTAGCCTCTCTGCACAGGGACAATGGAAAGCTTGGCCAAGATGATGGCCCCTCGGATGACAGTGGCTACCTCCTTAGAGCACTTAACACCAAGCCCAACATGACTATTGTAGTCCCCAATAGTGACAAAAGCCTTGACCCTGGTCCGCTGGCCAGCCTGAGTCTGCTTTAGGGATGCACCCAGGAAGAAATCAATAATCTCAATTCCTTAATGGGAAGGAAGGGAGACAGGTAGATCTCCTCCAGAGACTTGATCTTCATGTCCCTAACCAGGCGGCCCAGCTTGGTGATGGGGACCCACTCCTTGTCTTCGGCTTTACCTCCACGAGCCCCGCGGCCTTGACCATGGCTCCTAAGATCGATGCCAAATTCTCCAGGGAAGCCACCAAGGCCTCCTAATCCTGGGCCCCCAGGTCCTCCGGGTCCTCCCGCTGCACTGGCGTAATCCTCCATTTGGAGTTTTCTTGAGGAAAAAGAAGGTATTTCTTTTAGATTTTTGAGACCTATGGAATATAAAATTTTAAAGTGTGTCTTCATTATTCTCTGAGTTTCCTCCATGTCTGTTGTAAAGCCTCTTTTTTATCTCAAATTTTATTAGCTATTCTCTTTCTTATAATTAATTTGGTTAATGATTTGTCAATCTTATTTATCGTCTGAAGGAATCAACTCTTCTTCTCATTGATTTTTTTTCATTGATTTATTTTTCATTTCTATTTTAATAGTTTCTACCTGGTCATTTTTATTCCTGTCTCCTGCTTTGGAGAGTGGTCATTCTTGTGTTCCTAGTCCCCTAAGTCTTGACTGCTGACAACATGGTATTCAAAATGGACAAGCAAGAGAAACACACACAAAAAAAGAATTGCCAAACCTTACTAAGACAAGGTAGAAAGGGCTTTGGGAATATCCTGCTGCACAGAGAAGTCTGTCAGACATGCTAGGTCTGTAGACTGAAGATGGATGCTTCAACGACACAGAAGAACTTTGGGTGTCTGTCCAGGCAGCCACCTGTCTCATTTCTTACATTTTTGGAAGTTGGTATTTACTTAATATTATTTCCTTCTTGGGTCTCTGAGGAATTTGAAGATGAGATAGTTAATAGTTATAGTTTTCTAGTGACAGTTTTAGAAAAGAAACTCACTTAGAAGTTAAAATGTATAAGTTTAAGAGATCAAAATATAGTTTTTAGTTAGTAATGCAAGTTAGATACAATGTGGATTAGGTACAATCCTTTGGACTCACCAAAATAGCATGAATAATAAAATATTTTCTTTGAATTTGTCAATTGTTAACAAACTGGACATTCCTCATGTAATTATTGTTTGTATATATTGTATATAATTATTGTATTTATTGCATATGTCTTTTTAATGTTAATTATAACATTCTATTTTATTTTTGACACAAAAGGGGATATGTGGTGATATGTTACATATTTAATAAAACCTGAAATATCAAGAGATCAACACACACTCAAAAACTAGTCAGACATAACTCAGAAATTTCTTAATCTTTGAGAACAAGGCCAGACAGCTGGACTTCAATGGCTCACACCTTTAATCCCAGCACAGGGTAAACAGGGAGTGGAGACCTATGCTCTTAATCCCAAACTCCAGAAACAGAACTTTCTGTGTTTCTGTGAGCTTAAGGCTGTCTACCAAATAGAGTAGCTCCTGCCTTTAATCCAACTTGGATGGGATACAGCTGAGGAGAAGGGTATTTAAAGTGGCATAGGAAAACAACAGAAGGAGAAGCCACCAGGAGTGAGGCTGAGGAAGCTGGAAGATAGCTGGGTGAGATTTGACTGTGGTGTTTCCTCTCTCTGATATTTCAGCCTTTCCCCAATATCTGGCTCTGAGTCTCTTTCAGTACAATCCGAATTCATGATACAAATAATCTCCTAGTTGAGGAA
Source organism: Sigmodon hispidus (assembly GCA_004025045.1). Taxonomy (NCBI): domain Eukaryota; kingdom Metazoa; phylum Chordata; class Mammalia; order Rodentia; family Cricetidae; genus Sigmodon; species Sigmodon hispidus. The sequence goes on along the minus strand of PVIH01006098.1, from coordinate 2,419 downwards.
TGTGGGGAGAGAGAGTACTTTTAAGTTAGTTTTTGGGCATGTTCAAAACAGGATAAAAGACCAAGATGATGCAAGATTGAAGAAAAGGCACAGGTGATGATGAAGGCAAGTAGGCGGGATTTGTTGTCATTGTGTGACTTTAATAAACTGAGCATGCTCCTTACTTTTTTGGGGACACACAATACAGGAGATGAACTCATTAAGATGAAAGATTGTTGTTGTACAACATCCCATGGAAGTGTAGTCATGTGGGCGGGGCACCAGTGAGCTTCCTTCAGCTATCATCTCATTGCCCATGTAATTTGTTCCATTTTTTTTTTTTTGAACAAGGTTCACTTGTGGTGAGCTTGGGTGAGAGGCTACAGAGATCATCTGGGACTAGAATCTGTCCACAGTGGCCCAAGCTGAGAATGGGTCTACCACTCGTATTTTTAATCTTTGTTGTGACAACCATAGTGCTGTGTGTGACACATGTGTCAGACACTCCAGTTCAGCACTCAGAGGAGGAGTTTAGGGAGAAAGAATGGGGGAAGTTTTAAGTTTATGTGAGCATAAAAAAATAAGGGCACACAAAGAATGCTAGAGTGTATTTTCCTAGATAGTAACCACTGTGCCAGTGGTATAATGTATAATATAATGTGGATGATTAGATGAAACTGTGCCTAATATCATCCTCAGCTCATTATCCTGGTTTGTGTATTCTCTATGTTCATTCATTTGTATGTCTGTCCTTCCTTCGTTTTTCCCTCCCTCCTTCCCTCTCTCCTTCCCTTCTTCTGAAGTACTAACAGGAAATTAGTAAGTTGGGATGTCAATATAGTTCAGTGGTAAATCATTTGCCTAGCATGTACAAAGCCCTGGGTTTTCTTCTTTTGTTTGTTTTTTTTTAGGGGATTTATTATTATTATTATTATTATTATGAATAAAGTCATACTTTTTATCCATGAATCCTTTTGTTCAGACTCCCTTCCCCCTCCTGCGTCTCCCAGTCACTCACTCTTCTCTCCATCACTTTATCCCCAGCAAGGGCAGGAGGTCCCAAGGTCTCAAGGTGGCTTAGTTCAGCATCCACTCCAGGCAGATCCACTTTCCTCACCCCAACATCAAGACTGGGTCAGGTGTTCCTCTGGAGGGAGTAGCCCTGGGTTTTCAATCCCCCAGTTCCAGGGAGAAAAAAGAAAGAAAAAGGAAAGGAAAACCATTGAAGTTGAGAGAAAGCTCTTGGACACAGCTGAACGCAAATCCTTGTATGAACCCTTGAGAACTTCACAGGACAAGAGAAGTTCTTTCATGTGATCACAGTACATAGCACAGCATCAATGTCAGATACTTAGGTCCATGCAACATTTGTCTCCCAACCATAGGCCGTTTCTGTGTGTAACTCAGTAATGTTTGAGAATATTCCTTTGGCAGTCTTGGGACAAGCACCGCATTCATAGGCTTGTCTCTCAAACTCTACTAAGTCAGATTCATTTCCTTTCTTGCCTCTTTTATCCAGATGATAATAGTTGAACCTCTTCTCTTGCCAATCATTAAAATGAGATTTATTTATTTTACTCTCTGTGTATGTATGTGTGTGGATGTATATGCATATGTAAGTGTGCGTACAAGTCCACAAAGCACTCATAGAAGTTGAAGGACAATTTGTAAAGTAGTTTCTCTTTCAATCACGTGGGACCCCAGTGTGGTAATATTTTGTGTATACTCTAACAAATAAAGCTTGCCTGAAGATCAGAGGACAAAGCCAGCCACTAGTTAGCCATCAAGGCCTTGCAGTGATGGCACACACATTTAATCCCAGCACCTGAGATCTCACGACTTTAATCTCAGTGCTAGGGAGGTTGAGACAGGAAGTGCTATGGCTGGGCAGAGAAAGCAATATAAGCTGGGAGGAGACAGGAGCTCAGTCTTATCTCCCTGAAGATTCAGTAGAGGTAAGAACTCTCTGGTGGTTGGCTGCTAGGCTTCTCTGATCTTTCATCATTTGCTCTGATATCTGGCTCTAGGTTTTTATTAAGATCAATTAGTGGCTGCTGAGGGAATCTGCAAGACTTCCTACTACGACCCCGAACTGAGCGAACTGAGCAAACCAACTGCAGGGGTCTCTGAGGGGCAGATTCGAACCCTGACCAGAGGTGAGGAGGGTTCGGCAGGCCTCAGTGCCTGTATCCTGGCCTGGGAGGGAGAGTTGAGCTCTCATTGCTTCTAGTTCCACCACCAGGACCTGTGCTCTCTGTGGCGTCCCAGCACACTCTGGAGCAGGGGCTGCTGAACTCTGCACCTGGCCACACCCACAGCTGCTGCTGAGGGAATCTGCAAGGCCCCGCACTAAGACCTCGAACTGAGCGAACCAACAACTGCAGGGGTCTCTGAAAGACAGAATCAAACCCTGACCAGAGAGGTGACAGGAGACACACAA